>JAHWLE010000685.1:0-18771 GCA_024679135.1 Phytophthora foliorum | reverse complement strand
GTGGACCCCGAGTCGGGCGCCGTGGGTCCCTACGAGTGGGTGACGCTCAGCGAGTTCCTCGCGGCCGTCGAGAGCTGCTCCGCCGGCATGAAGCACGAGCTCGGACTGCAGCGCGGAGCACTCGTGGGCATCTTCAGCAAGAACCGCTACGAGTGGTCGGTGGTGGAGCACAGCACCAGCCGCATGACGTTCACGCTCGTGCCGCTGTACGACACGCTGGGCCCCACGGCGGTGCCCTACATCATCAACCACACCGAGATGCGTGTGGTTTTCTGCGCCAAGGAGCAGGTCAAGACGCTCATGACGTGCGTCAAGGACTGTCCGAGCGTCGAAGTGGTCGTGCAGCTCGAGGACAAGATCGACGGGGAGGACGTGAGTCTGGCCAGAGCCAACAACGTGTCGCTCATGACGCTCGACCAGCTCATGAAGATCGGCCGCGCCAACCCCGTGCAGGCTGACCCACCACTTCCTGACGACATTTGCACCATTTGCTACACTTCGGGCACCATGGGACCCCCCAAGGGCGTCATGCTCACGCACTCGAACATGATCGCCTCCATTTTGTGCTCCATCGAGATCACGCCGCTGCACGAGACCGACGTGCATCTGTCCTTCTTGCCGCTGGCTCACTGCTTCGAGCGGAATGTTCAGGCTCACATCATCGCCAAGGGGGGTTGCATCGGCTACTACCAGGGTGACGTGACCAGGCTACTCGAAGACATGGTGGAGCTGAGACCGACGGTGTTCCCATCCGTGCCGCGGCTGCTAAACCGCATTCACGACAAGATCACGCAGGGCGTGGCAGCCGCTGGTGGTTTGAAGAAGCTCCTGTTCGACCAGGCGTACGCAGCCAAGAAGGAGTACCTTGCAGAGGGTTACTACACGCACGCGTTCTGGGACCGTCTTGTATTTGACAAGCTCAAGATGGTGCTGGGTGGTCGTGTTCGCTACATTCTCAGCGGCTCGGCACCTCTATCGAAGGAGGTGAAGGAGTTCATGGCGATTGTGTTCTGCTGTCCTGTGCTTGAAGGATATGGCCTCACGGAGACCGCTGCGGTGGTGTCGTGCGCGACGGCCGATATGCCGGTGACCAGACACGTGGGTATCCCCGTTTCAGGTGCGCAGATCTGCCTGGAAGATGTCCCTGAAAAGCACTACACCACTCGTGACGCGCCGTGTGCGCGTGGAGAGATTCTGACCAAGTCTGGGCATGTGTTCAAGGGCTACTACAAGCAACCAGAGCTGACAAGCGAGGTGCTGGATGCTGATGGCTGGTTTCACACGGGCGATATCGGCCAGTGGAACCCGGACGGCACGTTGACTATCATCGACCGCAAGAAGAACATCTACAAGCTCTCCCAGGGTGAATATGTGTCACCGGAGCGTATCGAGGGCGTGTACGGCCAAAGCCCCTTTGTTGCCCAAGTTTTCGTGCACGGTGATTCCTTCCAAAACTATGTTGTGGGCATCGTAGTCCCAGACCCGGAGTTCGTCGCAGCGTGGGCTGAAAAGCAAGGTCTCAGGGAGGACGAAGCTTCGTTGGAAAAGTTGTGCGTTCCTGGCAACAAGGCGCTTTTGAGTGCTATCCAGGAGGACATGCGACAGCTGGCCGTGGCGGCGAAGCTCCTTCCTTTCGAGCGTGCTCACAAGTTGCGGCTGCATGCAGAGCAGTTCACTCCAGAAAATGGGTTGGCCACGCCCACGTTCAAGCCTAAGCGCTTCGAACTCATCAAGTATTTCAAGGACACCATCGACGAGATGTACGAGGAGCAGAGCAAGCTGTGATAAGTTGGGTGTTTCTCGTCTGGATGGCACCTACCAGCAGCAGGTTCTCGTTCATAAATCAATTGATTCTCGGATTGTTTTCCACAATCATCTATCTTCTTCATCGTCGGACATCGTTAGCCCCGCCAGCAGTGATTCCACGTCACCACTTAGCAATAATGGCTCCATTGGCAACCGCCCACGCAAGTTCGAGTGAAACTTTCGTAGCTCTGTGCGCACGCGCCGCAATTCCATTTGAAGCTGCCGAGTAGAGTTCAACTCGCGCGCGCTCTCCATTGTCAGCTGCTTGGCGCGCACCGCAAAAGGCTGAATGCGTTGCTTCACCGCCTCCGCGGCCCGCTTTCGACGAGCTCGGGAGTGCTCGAACTCACTTTTGCGCTTCGACAGCTCAACGAATTCCCGAGATGCTTGAGTGGAGCCGGCTTGAGCCTCGATGCACGCTTCTTTAAGCTGCTCGACCTCTTTTTCCATCGCGACGCATTCATTCTCTTCGAGCGCCACAAGCTCTGGCTTGCGATCTACACAGTCACGCCACACACGAGCCTGGAAAACAACACTTCCTGTTGAGACGCGAAGCAGGTTTTCCACCTTGTTTTCCGCTCGAGTACGTGCTTCTCGTGCACGGTGCTCGCGAGCTTCACGGAAAATCTGCCGGTTTTTCAGTGTCTGAAACCAGCGCTGTAGCATGATGGCATGTAGGGTCTCACGTTCAAACGCTTCTAGCGCGTGATGTGCTGTCTGCTTCTGCGCTATTAGTGCGGCTCGATCGCCTTCATCCTGCACCCGACGTAGTTGCTGTCGTTCTTCCATGAGCGCGCGCCACATCTTCTTGCCCAATTTGCCTCGCCACATCCGCTGAACCATGGCTGCTGCGCGCGCGAGTTCATCTCGAAACCATTTGGCGTACACCCGACCAAAATGACCACGCACAAGTGACTGAATTGTGGTTGCCGAGCGATGCAGCAGCCTGATGTAGGTCGGTGTTTGCCACCCACGAGCTGCTAGTGATGCCCGGTAGAGCCCTACTATCGAGTGAGCAGCACCTCGATGCAGAAACAGTCGACGGTCCTGATGCTGAGCAGCTATTGCTTCCAGAATCGCTGTGTGATGTCGATAGCGATCATTTCGCAGCCGTCGAGCTGCTGCTAGTGCCTTGGCAAGCCACATTCGCCACGTCGCCTGAATTTTGGTTGCGCTATGTCGCCGCCGGCATAACAATGCTTCGAACCTGGCAAGCCGTATTAGAATGCTGAGTGCAAGAATTTACAAACAGAGATCAGTTTGGTGGCAATGGCGGCTTATTAGCAACGAGCAAGTGTACGAACATGATGCTGCGGAAGAAGTGTTGAATCACTCGTGCTCCAGTATCTTCCAAGTACCAGTGTTGTCGCTGCCGCGCCAAAGCCAAGTGTGCCTCGCGTCGTCCACAAAAGCCTCTATATCTACGTTGCAATGTGAAAGCGATAATCGTGCCTGCATCGCGTTTGCGCTTCCAGAGCACAGCCAGAACTCTTGTGTAGATGGAATACTTCATCAAGATGAGAATTCGCGGAGATCTTGCATAGGCACGTGACAGTACAATTTCACGAGCTTCACCTCGTCCACGAAAGCCTCGGAACACCTTTTGCAGAGCAGTGGCTCCACGAAAAAGCATTCTTCGTAGCGCCACGCGTGCAATGTGAGCTCGGTACGCTCTCTGGATTTGCTTCGCTCGAGCTATCTTCAATTGAAGTAGCTCGTACGCAGCCACAGCGCGGCGTTTTGCATCTTCACGCCCCAGGAATCCCCGCGCTACTCGATGAATTTGCATTCCGGCCAAGAATTGGTTGTACGCTAGCCTCATAGCATTTCGCATCACAACCTCGCATTCACGGCGCAGCTTTGCAGTCATTTTTCGGGATCGGTGTCCTCGAAACACCCGTTGTACAGCTGTGGCAGCTTGCTCCCGTTGTTGGATGCGGAGTTCTCGAGCATGTCGTGCCTCAACGGCTCGCCTCCGTCCTAGCCACCCACGAACTATGCGCTGAATGTTAGTGGCCGCTTGTTCACGCTGCAATCGAAGCTGTTCAGCCTTCTCAAGCGCTGCTCGCTGTCGAGCGGCTGCAAACTTTCGCACAAATATGCGCAACGTGCGACTTAGCACGCAGAGTGCTTGGACCCACCTCCAATACATTTTGCACTGTTCAGCGCGCATGCGTCTCGCTTCAGCAATCATCCGGCGCTGCTTGTGCTTCTCAGACTGGCAACGAAACCAGTGCTGTATGCGTGCTGCTGCAAGCTTCTGTCGTCGAAAGTATGCTAGAGCGCGCTCCAGTGTAGATTTTGCACTTACTCTAGCGTCGAGTTTGCATCGCAACCACCGAGTGATACGTCGGGCAGCAGCTCGTCGTTTGTGCTCACTACGCAGGAACTCGACAACGTTGGGGTGTCTTGGAGTCAGGCCGTCGCGAGTGGCCTCGCTGATGTGCCCACGCGCTGCAGCAAGTGCTTGTAAAACCGGCAGTGAGATTTCTGGGCAGTGGCGCACGTCAAGACGGCATAGACTTATGGCAGGGCGTATCAACGCTGCTATCCCAATGTCTGTGAGCTGCCAGTCGTTTGACAGCACGAGAGTTTCCAGGCGCGAACAGCAAGGAGCACCACTAATTGCTACTAGTGTTTCGTCGCGTATTTGCTCGCAGCTTTCTAGCTCAAGTACGCGCAGTTTTGGGCACCCGTGAAGCACAGCGAGGAAGCTCGTGGACGAAATGTATCGAGAGCGACTGAGGCGGAGTGTGTACAAATTGGCACAACATGCACCGAGAGCTTCACAAAGTGCATCCGTGGCGAGAGATGTCACGTCGAGGTCTGTTAAGAACGAGTGAGTAGTCAACGATGTCTTCCGAGCCAGTAGTAGTGCTGCAGCCAGACGATCCGCGTCGCATTGTGTAGTTCCAATGTGCAGCGTTTTTAGTGATGCTGCAGCACTGCCGGTCAGCATGGCGATGGTAGCATCACTAAGGTGAGGGATGGAGAAAAAAGCAGCACAAGCTCCCGGAACTCCAGCTTCATCTGGACTACTACGAACAAGAATGCCACTCCACCGTATAGCACGCAATTTCGAGCACCCATGGAGCAGCGCGCGGATACCTGAGGAGTTTAATCTGCGCACCCCATCTAGCGTCACCGACTGCAGGTGTGAACACCGTGCCCCGAGCGCAGAAACGCCTCGACTCGTGACCTGGAAACATCCTGTGATGTCCAGGTTTGTCAACAATCGACAGCCACGCTCACCGGTACTTCCACTTGCCGCACCAACTTCTTCGTCCTCATCAAATTCTTCTTGCTCCTCCATGGTAGGTGTCTGCCCAGTATCATCGCCATTTTCGCTCTGATCGGCACGAGTTGCTGATAGGGCTGCCATCTCCCCGGCAAGACGTCGAATACCGACGTCAGTGATACTGGAACAAAAGGCGAGTTGCAATGTCGCTAGGTGAGGACAGGCCAAGCCCAACGCGCTCAAAACCTGGTCGTCCACTAGTGAACAGCGAGAAAGGTCGAGCTTCAACACGCGCGTCAAGGCCCGCACTCGGGCCAGTCGTTCAAGTGCAGCGACTCGGAGCACAGAGCATCCAGACATGTCTAAACTCTCGAGTCGTGACACACACGGACCTCGCAGACCAAGAAGTGTGAGGCCATCAACTAACGGCAATCCAGCAGCATTGAGTACGCGTATTCGGGCTGTAGCGGATGACGCTGGTAATGGAGCTCCTCCTGGAACCGCTGCGGCCGACGAGGAACCCACCAGTAATGCAAGCAGCGCTGTATCAGTGAGCTTCGTACAAAAGCTCAAATTCAGGTTGGTAAGAGATGAAGCGTAGCTTTCACCGAAAGCAGCAACGCCGTAGTCCGTGACGCGTCGGCAGCGAGAGAGCGATACTTGCGTTAAGACGGAGCAATGGCGAGCCAAGGTACGCAAAAAGCGGTCGTCTACCCACTCGCAAGATGACACATCCAGCTCCGTCAGCGTTCGTGGTAGACTAGCACCTTCAAATAGTTCCCCACCTCCACGTGATAGCAATTGACATTGCGGCAAACGGAGAACGCGGAGTGTTCCACCAGCCTCTGCTGTTGCATCAAGCAGAAGACGGAGCCCTCGAGCGGAGATGTGTGCGGTTCCATCCACTGAGAGTGTATGAAAGAAAGACTTGGCCGAACTCCCATTCAGACCCTCGTTTACCATTGAAGACTTGTCCGGTGATGTCAATTGAAGCTGCTGCAGAGATGCATCCGTAACACGCCAGCCACTGAGGTTGACGTGCGAATGGTACACACGTCGTCGAGGATCACAGAAGACTACTTCTCGCGGCAGGTGCAATTGTAACTTGGCCAAATTTCTCGCGTGTGCCTTGGCGCTGCTAGTTCTGTTCCCGGTGACAGCAGAAACATTCGTCCGGCGTGCATCTTCTTGGTTGACCGAAACGCGAGGCGCTAGTGGGAGTGGCAGCGGCAACGGGCGCTTTTTCACCCGCCGTGCGCCGTCATTCACCATTCGGCATTCGGCTCAAGCTGCCACGGATTTGGCTGCAGTCGCTGGAAGGACGCACTGAATCGTCAGTCTCCAAATCTTTAGCCTCACATGAGAAGCTTTAACGTGCCTCGGATGGTGTCTTTGCTCGTGGCTCTCGTCGTGGTTGTGTCCATTTCAGCAGTGGCTGGAATGACATCGGATTCTACAGCGCAGGTGATCGCTGCACCGGACAAAGGGGACGAACTTGAAGAGCGCGCGTACGTCGAGGAACAGCAAGAACTCGAGGCGGAAATCGACACGCGTGACCCGAATGCTACCATCAACACGGACATCTACAGGTTATTCAAGGAGGTTCTCTTGACGCGAAGGTGTAGTTCGTTCCTCTCACACCATGCTTAATTGTTACAGCTTTGTCGAGCCCACCGAGTATGTTATCGGACTGCTGTTGGATCCTTGTCGCAATCGCGCAATCGACTGCTGCGTTGATCGCTTCGGAGAACCTGCATACGTGGATTCATCTACGACTATTGCGGAGAAAATCTCGCTCGTGGACGAGTCCGGCGCAACGCTCGACGTGTCCGTCAGCCGCATTGGAGACCGTCCCTCGATCTTCGACCAGAATTGCTACATTGACAATGACCTGGTTCCGTACCGCCTGCAGAAAACATTGACAGCTAGTGGCCTGACAGTCACGAAGAATTACACGAACTCGGGCTGTATCGGTCGACTGCGAGCGTTGGTACCAATGGAAGAAGTGGTGCGACCTGCTTGCTGGGACTACAACGACTCCATTAACGCACTCGCATCTTGCTATAATGCTGATGGCCGCAAGCGGGAGACGTGCGTTGCGGTGGGGTTCATGCAGAACAGCTATATCATCCAGTGCGGCGGAGCTTTTGAGCTGTCGAATCACTGCGGTACATTCCTTGAGCTCCACGAACCGGGGAACGAGCTCATTTTGAGCCAAACGCGGCTACTGGGGCAGTACCCAAACGGATTTCGCACCACGACCCTGCCGCTGTTTTTTCAAGGAGATCGCACCCGGACGATATGCATGGGCGACTATGAGATCTGGTGGGTCCAACGAACGCGCTATAACTTCATTGTCCAAAAGAAGAAGAAGTTCCGGGTGACGTCTCCGCAGTGCGACTTTGACTTCGCCACGAACAAATACAAAAACTATCACAGGATCACATGACACCATGAGCTTATGAAGACGCATGCTCGAAGAAATATGACGCTTTTGAATTCCAACATAAGTTTATGCTAGCCAGCCATCGCAGGGGACTGCCGTTGACGGCGGCACAGAATAGGTTTTGGACGGCGAGCATGCCGTCGCGTTATTGGAAGAGGGGAATGTTCGACGCATAGCTACCGCACACAGCTCACACATTCGTGCATCAGGCTTGTTTCGGAAGCCGCACGCAGAGCACTGAAGTAAACTCTGAAATTCGACGGACGCCGGGTTCTGTGCGGCACAAATCTCGCACGTTGCTGTGGCTCTTGTCTGTTGGTGGAAACACACGGGACATCTCCACCCACATATTTTTCCTTCGCCACGTTTGGATGGGACCCGACGAAGCTGGGCCCCTGGTGGTTTTACGCTATTGTCGATGTCAATTACGGGTAGGTTCAGCTTGAACACCTGCACACGAACTCGAGTTAGCGAAGCAAGCACCAAGCAACCTTGACAGTGCTACTGGGAACGTACCTCTGAGTAATCTCTTTTCAAGCTGTGGTTTGCCGTTTCTACTGTAACTTTCTCTACAGGGTCACTCCGGCTCGTGTGTGTTTGTGGTTGAAAAGCAGGCCGCACGGCGTCAGCATCGGACATATAATGTGTAGGTTGGACAACTCGAGGATGAACTCGTGGGGGCGGTGATTTAGGCCGAAGGGAAGCGCCGACAACCTGGCAGAAATCTACATAATCAAATTTCTCGTCGGACACCGCGGTGAATCGCGATATCACTGTTGAAGCCACATCCGTCGGCAAAAAAATGTCGAGCTTCCTCATCACTGCGCTGAATGCGTCAATGGAAACGAACCCAGTACACTTGATGTCATAGGGTTCGAAACTCTGCTGAAGTCTTGTTGAGTCAATCTGCCGCATGTGTAAAAGCTCCGAAAAGAACTGTGCCACAAAATTGTCGAGACGTTTTGCTTCCTCAAACGAAAGTGAAGTACGCGTGGATTCTTTCTGAGCAACAGGATAGCCAGACTCTGGGCGACACGGACGATTAACAGCAACTGGACTTGGAGCCTGAGGAGTGGATGACATCTTCTCTGAATAATCAGGCACTCGATCAAAGTGAAGAGTGGCGCCGCTTGTGGCCCGCGGCTTTCGTGGTCGATGCTGGCGATCTGGGCCCATTTGCTGCACTAGAATGCTGTAGTTGATCTGTGCGGACTTTGGATCTCCGAGCGCTGCCTTTACTGCTTCCAACTCGGCGTCTGTGAGCTTGCATCCCATCAAGCGAAGCACGGTTTGAAACTCCAACAAAGTAAGTTTTCCAGTTTTCGCTACATCACACTTTTCAAGCAGTCTTCGCCCGCTGATATTATGCTGAGCCGCTGCAAGGAAGCATCGATAAATCTTTTTTGCGAGTGCGGGGTCGAGCGTCGGAGGCACAACAGTGGCAGGATCAATCGGCTTGACTTCGACAGGAGGAGTGGCAACAGGTGCAGGTGCTGGAGCCTTCTCTTTTGGCGGACCTATCGCAGCATTGATTTGCTCTTCAATTGCTATTAAGAATGGTTTGACTTCGTAAAGGGTCCTGCCGTAGTGCTCGGTTTTGAAACAAGCAAGAAGTTTGGTGACGTCCTTGTTGCGCAGCCTAAGCGCAAGACTCATCAGGAGCTTGTAAATCTTTTTCTCGCTGATGGCCTCTTGCTTCTTTGCGTATATGTCTTTGCTTACAGTAGTCAATAGCGCTTTTAGCGCGTCGAGTTCTGCCGGAGTTTTATAAATGTGCTGGATTGCTTGGAGTAAAACAGATCCAACCGCCTTCGAAACTTTCGTTTTTGTTTGCTCCTCTTCATCACTGCTGCAAGAAAGCTCGCCGTCACTTTCACTGCTACTAGACTCCCTATCAGCACTGGATACTGCTGCCTTTTCCTGTGCTCTCTCCACATCTCCGAGGAAAACTTCATAGTTGACCATTGCACCTTCGTCACTTGCCACAGCATAAACCTGCGCAAGCAATTCGATATCCATATCCTTCATGCTGTAGACGACACGCTGAATCACTAATCGGTCCAAGAATTTGTCGATGACCTTCTCGAACACCCGAAGTTTCACTCTTGCTTCGTTTGGTTTCACACGATATTTGCTGAAATATTTGGCGAAGGGGAATGGCGGACGCAACGATCTGTTCAGCTTGCCGATCTGGTTCAATACAGAGGCGTGTGGCCGCTCATCCTTGTCGGGCATTGCTGAACTGACTACTGCCAAACTAGCAGATGAATCTTTTGCCGGCGACCCTGGCGCTGGGGAAGCAAGAGTTTGAGCTGCGAGCGAAGGTGATGTACAAGGTAGTCCATCACCTATTATCGATTTTGTTGGAGACGGTAACGACGAGGTGCTAGATTGTTTTTCGACGAGTGGTTTCGGTTTCTCATCCGCATGCTTGGCAAACGTAACAAACTCCGTGTAGGATATTGCGCCATCACCGTTGGTATCCAAGAATTGTAGTAGAAGTTGCTCGTCCTCTGAACTAAGAAAGTGTCGAAACCCAGCCCTTTGGAGCAGCTGTAAAAACTCACCGTGGGAAATGAACCCACTAGAATCTGAATCGAGCTCCGAAAAGAGGCCGAATAGCCGTGCGCCTGCATCTTTCCCGGTGGACAAGAATGATTGAAGTTCTCCTAGAAGTCGGTCAATATGATTATCCAGACCTCCAGCATTGCCTGCAAAGAAGGCACTGGGGCCCCTTGACAGGAATTTGCGAAACAATGCAACGTTAAACCCTGAATTTTGATGCAATTGGAAGCAATTCATCATGACTTCAAGCTCTTCGCGCAAATATGGATGGTGAACTCCAGCAGCCCAGAGCACATCTTTAAAGTCGTCGATAGAGACAAAAACGCATTTGACAGAGTCTTTCTCAAGTCCGAACGCTCGATCAATGTCGAAGTCATGACCGCTTGCTTCTAGTTTTTGCTTTGCTTGGTTGTATTGCTGATGTAAAGTTTTCAGCAAGCTGAGAATTTCCGACGGAGGTGACTCCATCACTTGCTGCACTTCCCCGCTTTGTTGGCACTTTTGTACGATTGCTTCGCAAAACAGTAGGTATTGAACATCTCCATTGGTATCGCCATCACCCGCAAACTCGTTCACCAAAATGTCGAGGTCTGGTTTCGCCACGGCAACACTCATATCTTTGAGTGTCTCAATAAAGCGGTCTGCTGGAACCAAACCTGTCGTGTCCTTGTCGATGATTCCAAACATCCGTTTTATTGATCCGCAGTATGCTCCAACATTTTCACTTGTGAGCCGCTCATTGATGATAATGTCTTCAATAATACGCTGCAGAACTGGATCTGGTAGAACCGCAATATTAAGTCTCCTGCTTGACGATGACGATGATTCGGCGAGATTGAAACGGAGAAACTCCTCGAAATCAATCGCTCCAGATGAGTTGGGATCAAAACGCCGCATCAACCCCTTAACTTCTTGATCTGTCAGATACTTATCAACACCAAGCTCGCGGATGGCCACTTCAAACTCGGACAAAATAATCTCCCCAGTGCTATCCTTGTCAAAAAGCCGGAATGGTACCATGTAGTCGAATTTGCCGTCCGGAGTCTTAGCACATCGCTTCAGTTCATCACGAAGAAGGTTCACGCCTTCGAGGAACTGTGGGCTGTCATAGTGCGTGACAAACTCACTTTTCATGTTTCTGCGATCCTGGTTTTCTCGAATCACAGCCAGGAAGCGGTCAATAAGAACTGCGCCATCTCCACCACAATTTGCCCCCGTCCACTGAACTACATACGCCAGGTCTTTCAAGTCTACCTGTCGCGTAGACTTTTCCACAGCTAGGGCGTTTAACTGCTGGGAGAAATTTACAAGTGACAATTTGCCATTGGCCTCGATGTTGAGGCGGTTATAAATCTCGTCGATGTCACACTTCACGGGCCCGGAACCAACTAACTTTCTCAACTCGTAAACCATTATTGAGCTGTACAGATCAGTAAAAATATTAGCCTATAGCGCCTCGATACTGCAAGTGCATGCATCAACGTACATTTTCTTGGGCACGTGATTGACGAACGCGTGGAAGGATGTCTGGTTTACTTCCCCGTTCGTTGCTGGAGCCATCAATACTTGCAGAAGGTGAATTTGTTCCGCATTTAACCGTTTTCTTCGCTGCCGCAAAATATGGTTAATGGTTTCGGAATCAAGGCGACTGTGCTTGGGCTTTAGCAAGCGCCACGCAGATGCCGAGTCGATATTACCGTCTTTTGCCAACTTCTTGTTCTGCTTTTCAAGAGCCCAGGTTCGGAATTCCTCTGCCGCTTCTGCGATTCGACCTGCAGCTCTAGCTGATGCGTCGCATATACCAGTAATGTAGCTCAAGAAGTCGGAATAGTCTACGACACCGTCTTTGTTGACATCAAAACGCTGGATAACTTTGCTGAGCTCACCGTTGGTGAAGCTCAGTTGGTTTGTCGCAAAAATGCGCTGAAAATCGGACCGGCTGAGCTTCCCGTCTCCGAGTGTGTTGTACGACTGAAAAATCAACCTGTAGTTTGGAACATGATAGCCAAAGCGTGTTGTCATCGTACGTTGCAACGAGTTCACCACCTCATCACTAAACGTCACATGACAGTGAATATTAGTAGTCAGTCTAAATTCGACTCAGGAAAGCTCATGTTCGTACATTTCAAAATCCGTGAGTTCCAGAAACTGTGCAAACGTGCCAACGTGGACGACTTTTGCTTCAAAAGGGTTGATCCGCTCCCAAACAAGGCGGAAATCCTGCCAGCAGAAGCAATCCACACAGTTACTATTGAGCCATAGCACAAGTCATGCAACCAATGTCTCACCTTTTTGTCCATTTTGATCCCAAACGTCTCAATCCCACTCAACACAGCCTGCTTGGTAATGGCTCGCGTCTTCTTCGGATCGAACTCCTCAAACAGGCGGTTAAAGTTTAACGAGCAGTCTTGATCAATTGGGCAGTTTCGCCGTAGTGTTTTCCGTACTTGGGCCTCTAAATCATCGATGTGACGATGCAGGTTCGCCCGAGTTCGTGGTGATGCAACGGTAAGGTCGATCTGAGGAGGTTCAACTAGGTCCTGGCTCGATAGTGTGCGCCGACGCCGCAACCACAGGAAGACACCGTGCTTAGGATTCTTTTCGTTCAAGTTCCCTGGGACCAATTTAAATCCGCGATAGCGCGGAAGCCACAGCCTTGCAGTGTTCTTGTCACTTAAATCTCCGCTCGTGAGTGCTAGACCAATCAATTCGTTAGTCATTTGCGTACTGGATGGTACCAAGCTCGTCCAAATGTACTTGTGCTTCCCAAAGGCACCGTTCCGATTTATATCTTGTTGCAAACAAGTATATCCTTTTGACACCAGCTCCGTGTCGCGTGAGCTTGCAGCGTACTTAATATTGGAGATAGCAGATTTCCCATCCTCCTTCGCTGCTGTCCGAAACCAGAGGTGCATAGGACTGGTGTTGCTCTCATCCTGCAGTTTTGGGAGCAGCTGGGTATAGTTATCTCTTCGCAGGGTGACTTCTTCAACGCTGTTTGTTGATATCTTAATATCGACGACGCCATTCTCCCGAGAAGGGTGCACAAGCTCTTCAGCCGCTCTTTCATCCTTGAGAAGCAGCTCGAGATCGTGCACTTTCACCATACCATCTTTGTCCGAGTCCATAAGGTCCATCACAAACGCAAGTTCCTTTGTACACAAGAATCAGTTCCTAAGCCCAACCAACGGTAAATAATTGCAACGTACTCCAGTTGTAAGTACAACATCTAAATCTCGCATAATAGCCGCATGAAACAGCTCGGGGGCCATTGCCGAGCCATCGGGAGGTGCCAGTCGCTTAAATGTGTCTGCGATCTCGTTGTCCGTCAAGTCCAAGCTCCTCAGATATTTCCGATACTTGAAAAGTAGCAGTCGGCTGCCAATCAAACAGCAAACAAAAGACAAGATCAGCAACTACATCGTAGCCTGAGCGGTAACAGTATTAGCATACGTACAGTTGGTCCTGGTCCAGTAGACAGAACTCTACGAAGTCTCTGTGCAGCAGCAGCTTCGGGTGGTCGCATTCGATGCGGTGGAAGAGCGCGTCCACCTGGTCGCTGGGGATGGCACTCTCGAAGGCCGGGTCGCTCGCCACGAGCTTGCGGAACTCGTGCGCCTCCAGCACGAGCTGCTGTGGCTCCCCATGTGCCGTCTTCTTGATCTTGGACGCGTGCTGCTGCGACCCGAACTTCTTCATGAGGTCCTTGAGGTAGTAGTAGATGCTGTTCTCGGCGCGCATGGACGCCGCCTTCTCGCGGAAAACCTGGCGCGCGTGGTGGCCCAGCAGGTCGTCCGAGTGCTTGCACAGCATGTAGGCGCCCTCACGCACGCCATCTAGCGTCAGGTTCGTCAGGAACTCCGCCATCTTCGCCGTCCGGGAGTGCTGCCGCGAGTGCGGAATCGACGAGTGATGGTCGGCAACTTCAACGAAACCCCCGCCGCGCCGTGATTGGTCGAAAATTCATTTTCGACAAATCCGATTGTTCTTCCAGTAGAAGTAGACACCATGGAGCTCGATCGCGCGGACGAGGAGGTGCTGCTGGAGAAGGTACCGCAGCAGCACCCGGCGGGACGCCGCGACGAGCGCAAGGACCACTTCTTTGCGGTGGCCTTTGCGGTGAATTTGGCCGTCGTGAGCTTCATCGCGGTACGGTCTCACTGGAGTAAAAGCCCCTTAATCAGATGCGTCTAAGCTTTGCTATGTTTCCTGTCCTTTGCAATTGTACAGCTCTTCTTTGGCCTCCCGAACGTCTCGAGCATCTACTTCACCGTGCACCATGAGGACGACTCGTCGCACGGCCTCAAGATCGTCCTCATCTTCCTGGTGACGACTTGTATCGGCGGTGGGGTGTCGGCGCTGTGGCTGCAGGTGCTGCAGAACCACGCCGAGCGTGTCATCTCCTGGACGCTGAAGGCCAGCATTGTGGCCTTCGTTGTGGCCTCGCTGGCAGCGTTCTACGACTCTGGCATGGCCGGCAAAGCCATTGGCTTCATCAACCTGTTCTTCGCCCTCACGATCGTCACGTACTACGCGTCCGTGCGTCGGTCAATCGCCTTCGCTGCGTCGAACTTAGCTTCGGCATCGCGTATCTTGCGGGTGTTTCCTGGTGTCATCACCTCGGCGTACATGGCACTATTGGCGCAGGGAGTGTGGGTCATGATCTGGGGTGCGGCGGTTGTGGGCGTGCTCGCTAAAGCTGTGGGGCACCTCCAGGACTCGAGCTCTTTTGGCAATGTGTGCTTCTTCTTCATGCTGCTCAGGTACCTTTCTACTTTTTTTGTATGAAACTTGCTTTGAACAAGCGTACTCATGAGATATGGTGTTGTAAATTGCAGCTTCTACTGGTTTGTGCAGGTCGCCAAGAATGTGGTGCACTGCGTTACTGCTGGTGCTGTGGGCGAGTGGTGGTTCGGCGCGCACGATGTGAACACGATCCAGCGAGCGCAAACCCGCGCACTCACGACGTCTCTCGGCTCGATCTGCGTCGGGTCGCTGGTTGTCGCTGCGCTGAACGCGCTGCACACTCTGCTGTTGTCGACTCCTCGGCGGAAGGCCAAGGGCAGTGCAAACGCCTGCCTAGAGTTCTTGGTCAAGCTGGTCATGCGCAACATGCAGTACTTTAACAAGTACGCGTTTTGCCAAGTGGCGTTGTACGGGAAGGACTTTCGGGTAGCTGGTACAGACACCATGCAGCTCTTCCGGGACCGGGGCTGGACGGCACTGCTGAACGACTCGCTTATTTCGAGCGTCTTGGCAGTGGGATGCCTGGTTGTCGGTATGCCTACCTGTATAAGTCGTGGCCATCTGCTGATCTAATAGCGCTCTCAATTTTTCGCAGGCACGGTGTCTGGAGTCGTCGGGTCGGCGTGGCTGTACCTAGCGCTGCGGTGCACACCGGACGAGTTGGCCGAGCACCCGGGAGAATGCCGTACGTGGCGATCATGTTTTGCTTGAAAAAAGAATCCCGCGTGCTTGGTCGTCTAATTGTTTTGCTCGCGAACCGCAGAGACTTTCAATGTCTGCATCTTGACGTTCGTGGCTTGCGGGTCCATCGGGTACGCCATGTGCACGATCATGTCGTCGATCCTGGACTCAATCGTCGCCACGATGTTTGTGTGCTTCGCCGAGGTACGTCTTGTCAACCTGTCGGCACTGGTGGAGCTCGGAGTGGCACTCGTTTGGAAATGTCGTCTGGCGGTCAGTCTGCCAGACGGCGAATCCGACGAGGATACACTCTGGTCGGAAACGGGCCATCCCAGCCGCACCACATTTTCGCATGCCTTCTGCCCATGGCTAACACCGCGTCGCTTTGAGCAGGATCCGGCGGCATTGCAGCGCTCGCACCCGGACGAGCATGCGCACCTCGTGGAGGCCTGGAGCCGTCTCCAGCCTGACTTGCTCAGCTTCCCCACGCACATGGTGTAGATGGTGCGTCGGTTAAGTGGAATCATTCTGTACCACCGTCGATTGGCTCGTAAATGCACATTCCGTGTTTCTGAATGGTTGAAATCGCTTTAAGTCCGACGTGAAGAGTTCCGCTTCTGTGCACCAAGTCGCATCAGTATCATTCCCAAATTGACCGCCAAGGCACCAAGCTGCCTGGTATTTGAGATGGTGCAGCTTCTCCAGCGACGTATGGTGGACGAGATCTCGCAGTCGCTCGTGGAAATCCAAGTGGACCTCAAGCCGGCACGGCTGGAGTCCCCGTCGCCGAATCAGTCGCCGCTGGCCGTGCAGGTGCTGCGCTTTCGCCCCGAGGAGAAGGAGGCGCCCACGTCGCTCAAGAAGACGCGCTTCGTGTACGAGATCGAGACGTGCCACCAGCTCTCGGGCGACGTCTTCCACGCCGAGCGCCGCTTCCGTGAGTTCAAGCGTCTGCGCGAGGCGCTGCTGCTCGAGTGCCGCGACTGTCCCGACTGCCACCCGTTCGTGGAGAAGCTCAAGCAGTCGCGCCTGCCTACGCGGCGCATGGTGGTGCTCGACGCGAACAAGTACGGCGCCTCGCGCATGCTGGAGCTCACGCACTTCCTCCACGACCTCGTGCGTCTCGTGGCTGAGTACGCGCACTTCTGCGTGCGTGACGGACCGGACATCGACAAGTCTGTGGGGCTCTTTCTCGGCCTCGACTCGGTCAGCGAAGCACTCGACAGCGTCGCAAGCTCGTCGCGCGCAGTGCAAATGGTGCCGCTCAAGACGCGCCAGGACCGGATCGACTTCCGCGCGGCGTCCATGCCCGATATGCGCTTTTCGGCCTCTTCCACTCGGCTCTCTGACGACGCGCTGCACCGCATTCGCGCGCGCGGATACTCGGACGTCGGTAATGGTCACAGACTGCAAGCAACACCGGGAGGGTAGGTAGCTGGTCTGCCGTGTTAATTTATGAGAAGCATGAATATGAATGTTTTTTGTTGTTTGCTTTGGTTGTCATTTGGCTGAATATCTGTTGCTCTATCAAATCAAAATCACAACCGAATGCTGGCTGCCGCTTGCTGGGCATGTCTAGCTGTGGTTCTCACTATCTAAAATACAAAACATTCCCTCAATGCATCTCCTCGGACGTTGGCCAATGCTGACGGAGAGCACTATGTGCGTCTCTCGATCTATCCACTGGCCAAACTTGTCCGCTTTACCACGAGTCGTTGTACTTGTTGGAGTTGCCGCGGCCACCCTCGCTGAAGCGGCCGAAGTTGCTGCGGGTCGAGGAACGGCCCTTCGAGAAGGACGAGTCGTAGCTATTGCTGTTGTTGTTGCGGCGGAAGCCTCCGTCGCGGTCATTGCGCTTCCAGTTGTTGCCGCCCTCACGCTTGTTACCACCGAAGCGGTTGTTCGAGTAGCCGCGTGAGTTGTTGTTGCGTCCGCCACGCGAGTTGAATCGGCCACCACTGTTGTTGTTGTTGCGGCTTGCCCTATCGATCAGCAGACGCGGGAACTCAGCAGCAGCAGTCACCGTCACCACTGCACCGGGCGACGCAGCGGTCAGGTGCTCTTGCAGCTTCTCCAGCTTGCCATGCGGGATGTCGAACACGAGCTTGTCACCCTCCACCGGGTAAATGTCCACGCGGTCGTCCATGAACGACGACAGCAGGGTGTTTAGCTCGCGCGAGCTCTGCACACCTTCCACCTGCACGGTCTGCATGCGGTAGCGACCCGTCAGCATCGAAAGTGACGTCAGCTTCTTCGAGTCGAAGCCGCACAGCAGAGCAAGAGCAGCGCTAAGCACACCCGGGCCCTGCTCCTCGAGCATCGCCTCAGCAGTTTCGTCGAACAACTGCGAGTTCGACTTGGGCAGCGACGTCAGCTGCTTATTCACATCTTCCAGAGCACCGGTGATCATCTGCTCCGGACGAGGCGCCGCAGCGTGAGCGAACTTGAACTTGTAGCGACGCTCAAAGTCCAGTACGTCGCCCGCGTCGTTGCGGTCAAAGAACACGATGTTCGTGCCCGAACGTCCGGCACGACCCGTACGCCCAGCACGGTGCACAAAGCTTTCCTTGTCGCTCGGAAGGCGGTACTGCACCACAAGCTCCACGTTGGCAATGTCGAGACCACGAGCAGCAATGTCCGTGCACACTAGCGTCTTGACGTGGCCACTGCGGAAGCCGTTCATCGTGGACGTGCGCATACCCTGCGAGAGGTCACCGTGCAGTGCACGAGCGTCCTGGCCAGGCAGCGAGTTGGCAATCTCGTCGGCCTCCTGCTTGGTCTCCGTAAACACAAGCGTCTGGCCGTCGTGCGCGTGCAGACGCAGCACATTCTCGAGCACCTGGATACGGTCGCGCGTCGGGGCGTTAATAGCCTTGTGCGCCACCGTGGCCGGCACCTGGTTGTCGTTGTCACCAACCAGATCGATCGACACGGGCTCCTTCAGGAACTTGCGGGCCATGGTGCTCACCCACTTGGGGAAGGTGGCCGACCACATGACAGTCTGGCCGCCATCGGGCACCCAGCCCAGAATGGTCTCCACGGCCTCCTGGAAGCCGAACTTGAGCATCATGTCTGCCTCATCCAACACGGCCACGTCGACGTCCTCGAGCGAGAGCGATCCCTTTTCCACCAAGTCCATGATGCGGCCGGGCGTGCCCACGAGAATGTCCACGCCGCGACGCAGGTGGTTCTCCTGCACCGTGTACGACACACCGCCCACGACGTTCACCGTGCGCAGCTGTGGGGCCACGCGCTGCACCTCGTCGTGCACCTGCTGCGCGAGCTCGCG
>JAHWLE010000684.1:0-18773 GCA_024679135.1 Phytophthora foliorum | reverse complement strand
CCTTTAGCCACGTGCAGGCGAATACGATCTAAATGACAGTGAGTTGACTGATGATTTAGCGGACGCTGCGGTTGCACTGGTGGTCGCTGAGGGGCCCATCGGGGCTTAACGCCTTCTCGAACAATTGAGTTCCATTGCAGTGTTGCTTCGCGCAGGTGTGTATCCACTGGTAGGGCTAGCTCAAAGAGATCCTTGTTCGGGCGGGTGTCATCTGGTGTCTCGTCCCGAAAGATCCGCACAAACTACTCAAGAGGCAGCTTTAGCTTCCTGGTCAGCTGTGAGTCGGCTCGAATCCGATCAGTGTCAAGCTGCTCAAGAGAAGCCTCGCGCATTCGCGGTATCACCACATTGTGTCTCGATCCGAGATTCCGATATCGAAGACGCCTGCACGCTTCGATCTGTTGACGGACGGCGCTTCGAGACTGGTGAAAAATCGTATATGCGTGTTGCTGTCGTTTGCGGGATGAATTGTATTGTAGCGATGTCTGTGTATCGCACTGCTGTCCACCCAGGGCCTGTACCCATGGGGCTTGCTGTACTGAATTGAAGGAGGCCTGTACCTCGCTGTGTCGCTTATTGATGTTGTGCACGGCCGCTTTTGGACCTGTAGACTGGCGTCACAGATCTTTAAATTCAGATGCCAGTCCAAGGAAATGCTCATCGATCCAGTTCTTGGCATCTGCCGGTAACGCTAGAGGCTTGAAATGCGCACGGTTGGGATCAAAGCATTTGCCAGGCACAGGTCCAGAGCAACCTTTCTTGGAGAGGTACCGCATGCACATTGCTTTGCCGCCTTGCTTCGGGAGATGCGCAAGGAGGTCCTTCGGCACTACTGAAACTTTTGCACTCCTGTGGTCACGGGAAAAGTGTGTCCGTGTACTTCCCAACGTTCGACTGGGTGCGGCAGATGCCGGTGTAACCTCTCGACGGTCTCGCTGGGATTGATATAGCTCCATGAGATGGTCGTCACTCTGAACAAATTCTTGTCCGATACGTACGGCGGTCTGTAGGTTACCTGTGATGACTTCGCTCCGAAACTTCCCTAGTTTTGCGTTGATCCAGTACACAAACATGTTGCAAGTGGCTGCGTCAGGTCAAGAAAAGGCTGCGTGTTTCTCCATAAAGGTGGCGCCCACCTTAATGAAGTCGCACACCGTGGAGTTGTAGAACCCTTTGGAGAAACAAAGTAGAGTCTCGAAGGCGTCAATGATATCACCGATGTTCGTTGGTGGAGCCGCTGGTTGAAGCGCGTTCGATCGCCCGAAATGGGTCATGTTAACTGCACTCGTTGTTGTCTGCATCCCTATTTCTTCGAAGACTCGGCGGAAGTGCATTAACGAAAGACCGCGGATGGCAAAGCTGAAGTCGTATGCACCTCGGAGAACAGGAGGCGTGGCCAGAAACTTGGTCTGCCTAGCTTGTTGCGCGGGCTCGAGAACCGCTTGATCGTTCTTACCTAGTGTGGAGAGATGCGCAATCGCATCTCGAACTTGACGCTCTACCTGGGACGGACGAAACACGGAGGCGTGGTTGTCGGTACGTGTCTCCAAGGCAGGAATATCAATATCATCTGCCAGCAAGAAGTCACGAGACTCCGATTCCGCGTATCGAGCACGTTTGCGTAGTGGGCGATTCTGAAGCTGTACTAAGGCGACATCTGCTTGTCTGGCCGCCTGAGTCGGCTTTTCCTTCATCATCTGTATCACTAAACGTCAGATCAACATTGTTAGTAGGTCGAAGTAGCATGGGCATGTTGGGATTGGCCGCTTTGGAGGCTTCCAACTCCAACAGCACGTGGTCCTTGAACACGTCAAGAGGTTGCTTCCCGGGCACCGCAAGCTCGAAGTCAATGATGTGCTGGCGCCGCACGTGCACGATTTCGAGGGTGTCCGGTCGAATCAGGGGAACACGTTGATCGGGTTCAAGAGGAACACTTAACATAGTCGCCGTCACAGTGGTGGGTAAACCAGATCTGCTTTTTCCACATGCGGCAATGGCTTGGTTCTGCTTGGCGAGAAGCTCCAGGGCGTTAAGAGCAGTGCAGTTCACTGATGCTCCTGTGCGCAGGGCGTAGTTGAGCCGATCGACTGCGATAACTGTCAAAGTACTGACTAGCTGAATGTGCAGTGTCTGTGTGTCGTGGAGTACGTGAAGCTGGGCGAGCCGGCCTTGCATAGAGTACCCCGTGACGAGGCCGTATGCCCACTGATCGCTGGACTCCCCGGCTGGCTGAACAAATGCGATAGGGTGGCCGACATAGGACCCTGGCCACAGTTCTGCCTCCACAGACTCTACGATGCGATGGCGCAGAACAGCGACTCTGACTTCGAATTCTGGTTCGTCGTCACTTGCATCCGGACCTGCCTTCTGGACAACAGCAGGATGACCATGGACCCGCACAATAGACAGATACGAGAATCCTTCTAGTGTCGGTACATGCGCCAGCCCGACAAACGCGAGGGCGTTAGAAATGACCTTGGCACCAGACATGGTAGCGGGTAGGCTGGACGGAGGAGAGGGCTGGGGGGGAGGGGGACTTGAGTGTCCGGAGAAGAAGCCGCTTTAACGATCCGAAGAAAATTGAAGACTGGTCTAACCTAGCTTCGGCTCTTCGTGCGCACCTCGCGCCCTGGTCTGAACCTGAAATAGTGATGGTTACGAAACTCCTGCCGTCTACCAGGAAACCCGAACATCCTCCGAATGTTCCCCAAATCTAACAGTCATCCCAACCAAAGGATTAACCAAGTCCACTCACTGATGTACAGAGAAGAGTACTATATATTAATCTTTTATATCAGTGCACAATACATCATTGCTAACAAATTTGCGTGAAAACCTTTCTTCCAAACTTGCGTGTCAAAAATCATAGTATGCACTTGGATGGCATACACTCAGAAGGCTGACGCACTATAGCAGCGACACCGTCTCCAACAGCGATAGCGGGGTCGATTGACCCGCACAGTGACTGCTGATCAATCGCTCGGATCGCAGTCTCATCAGTAAAATCGCGACGAAAATTACCACAAGCAATGGTTCGTCACGAAATGCACGCACATTCGCGAATGCCTCACTTAGTTCCTGGGGACTTTTGTCATGACCTGCTTCGGCATGACGGTCAACAACCATGGCGTGTTCTTCGGGAAGGGCAACGGGCCGTTGCCAACGGCATATGTCTGAGTGTTCGAGTTTGGCACGGCGCAGGAGGTGAGGGAGAGCGGCGGGAAGCGATGCGAGAGTTGTTTGTCGGTTGTAGTTGTAGAAGTGTTGAAGTGATGCGTAGTTGGAGGCAAATTGGAAAGTGATATTCGTCGTGGACTTAGACTTCGATCTCTCGCTAGTCGACTAGGTAGTAAAGGAGCTTTACTATCGGCCTCATACACTACTCCATAATATAACTGGCGCACGACAGCGCAGTTCTGAATCTGAGGGCACGCTGGTGAGAGCAATCGCGTGCCTTCCGCATCAGATTCGCTTGCTGTATCGACAGCACCCAGCAGCTCCGTTCGGACGGACGTATTCATGAACATAAAGTAGATTCGCTTGCCCAAGGCAAGCCCTGAAGACGCAAGGTTGTGCGAGCAATCCTTAGAGTAAATACGAATAACACTCATAGAAAAGAGGAGGTTGCACATACAAGTGCGCTTGCAGCACTCAAGACATAATCGTGCGGCGCCGATTTTTCCCAAAGAGCCAGCGCATGCAAAAATAAGCGTGTGCGAATGTTTGGCACGCCACGCCGGATACTATCCGGATGCTACCGGTATCCTCCCTCCCATTTGAAAAGAGGGCGCGTGGCGGTGCTTCGCCGGTTTGGGCCCCGGCTGGAGTCCCCACAGGCAGCAGCAGCAGCGGACGGCGCGTGGCGGTGCTTCGTCCCGACAAGCGACACTCAACACGGTAGGATAAACAAACGAAGCCTGCGTCAGTTCTCATTGTTAATACTTGTTTAAAATGTTGTCTAACGTGTGCGGTGACTAGTTGATAGAGAGCGCATGTCCGTTGAATGTCGGGCGACCAGGTCCTTGGCGGCTTGCTGGCAGTCGGCACTTCTTCTCGACGCCTCGGTGAATAAGCCGCTCACGTCCGAACAAGTCGATGTGACCCCGCGTATTGAGACCGAACAGCAGGTGGGTACAAGCTGCAAACTTCTGAAAGAAGTGGCACGGGCACGCCATTTCGCGCATGTTTACTTTCCATCCTGACCCTGGCATCCCCATTGTTTCTATTCGTGACGTGTGCAGGCCTAGCTGGGCTGAAGCAGGGAGGTCCTCGTGCTTGCGACGTTGGTCTTCGTCGTACCAACGGCATGCTGGCACGGCGCGCACGTGCACGACGTCTGCGGATGCGTCAAGCACTGGGGCTTCGCCCAGTGTGAAAGCGATGCTCAGTTGGTCCACCACGACCTCTGTTAGCAGACCCTGACGCTCCATCTCTCAAGCTCGTCGCTGAAGGCGAGCATTAGCCACTGTCGTAGTTGCGAACGGCACTACGGGGGCGCTCTCCAACCTACACCACTCGAGTAGACGGTCCAGTAGGAGGCCCATCTTCAGCTTCCGGTGCACTGTGACACCGCGCTTGATCACTGCGTTATACTGCTCGACCGGGTTGGTGGTGGTGGCAAACCCGGACGGTGAGTGAAATATTTGCCATTGCCAAAACCGCCCGGTGAGCCACCTCGCATTGAAGTATTTGGCGAACGAAGCCATCTCCGGTCAGCCAGCCCAGCCCGTCAGCACCATTGACTTCATCTCCACGTATTCAGCATCACTGGCCGCGAAGTGAAGATCGTGAACGTCGTGCAGCACCATTGCAAACAGACTCGACTCCAGGCCCTTTGCCTATTCGTATACTTTCTTAGCGACAGGAAGAAGCACATTCAGTGGACACTAGAGCAGTCCACCCCACACACCTCATCGACCGCATTACGTTGGGCCTTGTCCGCATCCGACATGACGTAGTGCACCACGAGCGGCTTCTTTAGCACCTTCATGTAGATGTGACGCACTGCCACCAGCGCCCGCGCGAAGTGCAACTGCATCTGTTGGGACATTATCACTATTGCCACCAGGTGGAAGGTGCGCACCTTATCCGAAATCCCGATAACGAGAACAGGATACGCGACTTGGCACAGCTTGTAGGGAGTGTCTAGATGAAAAAGCTTGGGTCGCGGTCAACACGCCGCAGCAGTTTTTCCGTGGTCACACCTATGACAAAAGGTTCCTTGTCGCCACCATTTCCGACAATTAGACGCCCCGCAGCGTCATTGTTCCAGGCACAAGTGAATGCCTCGCTCTCACCCTCATCCCCCGCGTACGCAAATTTGCGAATCTTTGCCTTCATCGTTGCCAAAATGTCGTTGTTGCTCGGGTGGGAGGCAGCATAGTCACGAACGAACCTCTGCACCACAGGCAGCGAAGGCAGTGACGCTTCGTCGAGGTTAAAACGCCGAAGAAACCCACTGCGGATGCGGGAGGGGTTCAGACCTTGCGCCGCCCACTCGCATGCTACCTCTTTCATTGCAGCGGTGAGTCGAAGTCGCTGTGGCGACGGCACAGTCGAAACGTGCGCTCCCGACTCCTCAACTCGCATGAGATTGAGGTGCTGACAGGCGAGAGTCTTGCCACGCCATAGGCATGCGGCGTAAGGCGCTACACGCGCACAGCTCTCGCAGCTGCAGGCGAGGAGTCGATCACGCATCGCGTGCGGGGCCGCGTGGTTGCATACACCACAAGCGACTAGGTGGCTCTTGATCACCTTGAACGTCTTGAGGAACTCTAGCAGCAGCTCAGCGTCGCTGGTGGGCTGGCGTGGCTGATGGCAGTCCAGAGAATCCGGGGGGGGGGGGGGGGGGGGGGGGGGGGGGGGGGGGGGGTAGTTGTAGGCTGTGGCGTCTCTCAGCTCGATGTACTAGGTTTAATGCCGCTTCGTATTGGTTGAGAAAAACGAAAATTTTGCATTTGATTGGTTCAAAGTACCGTTAATCACGGGGATCATGTAACGATGTAAAAAGTCGTTTTCTGTTTGTGTAAAAACTTATTCGCTGTCCACGTGGGGGTGGTGCCATCCGTTACTTCAGATGACAGTGTGTTACATGATCCCCGTGATTTACGGTATCCGTGAGTGTTGGGGGGGGGGGGGGGGGGGGGGCATTTCCGGTGGTCACGATATGCATTACGGTGGTCTAAGCGGTTTTAGAGTATATATTTTGGTAAATTTTTTAGTGTTGAGGGGGCGTCGTCCAATCCTTACTCTGAGCATCAACATGGCGTCGCTCCGAAGGCGGTGCGTACAAAATTATCTTGCTCGCCCACGCTGTGTATGGTCGTCTGCCGGTGGTAGCTGTCAGGCTACTGCGTCTCCTAGGTGGTCGGCGCTTTCCTCTGTGCCATCTACCAGAAACTCATATAGGTCGACCCCAACAAGGTAATCATGCAGGCCAACTTCGCCACCTACCCAAACGAGGACATCAGCAACCTCACAGCTTTTTACACCGAAGCCTTGGCTACGGGGGTGCTGCTACGCCATGACGGACCAGCGTAACCGCTCTCCGGGCACCATCGGCACGCCGTTCGTCTTCGCGTTGATGATTATGACACTCGGCATGAGTTTCGGTATGAACTCGGGCTACGCCATGACCCCGCGCGTGACTTCGGTCCTCGCTTGTTCACGTACAGGGTGGGGTACAACACGAAGGTGTGGACTGCGGACAGGTACTATAGTATTTCTCCATCATCGGTCCGTTGGTGGGCGGTGTGGTGGAAGCGGGGGTGTACGCGTTCCTGGTGCAGATGCAGCACCCGCATGAGCCCGAGGGGTTTTGACCGTTGGCTCTTGTACAGCAATCAAGATAACCATAGTTTAGATAGATACGCAGCATGGTAAATTTGGTGTTTCTCGCCTCACTTGCAGCCTTAACTAAACTGGTGTTCATTTGGGTGCTGAGTTCTTTTCCTCAGTGGACACTGCCTTCGCTGGCAGCGAAGGAGTTTCGTCACGTACTTCTGCATACAAAAACACGCGGGCGGAGCAAATTTTGCGGAACTGGTGAACATTCGCAGGATGTTCCGGTTTCCGGATATACAGCAAGGAGTTTTGAAACTACCCGTATTATTAGCGCTCAGGTCGTAGAACGAGTAGTTGTGAGCTAGCAAGGACGAGCTCGCACTCGGCAGGAGCTCACTTTCGAGTTTTCCTCGCTTCGATTACCCGCCTCACCACGCCCTTACTCAAGGCTGGTCGAGGATCAACAAACAATGTTAATTGCCCCCAAAACGACTGAATGATATCCGTGGAAAGTTATGCGAGCGGACGTCCGTTGCTGGCATTGACGTTAGTTACGGTAGTGCTTAGTGCTTGCTTGTCGTTGACAGCACGGGGAGGACTATAGACACGAGCTCAAAAACGGTGGTAAGACGTCGCGTTACAGCGAGTAGCTCTTCTAGTCGCTGCTCAATCTGGGGCCTGCATTTCACCAGAGCTCACTACTCATTTTGCCGCCTCCGTAGCAGCAACACGAACCAGTGTCAACAACCAAGGCGCGCTTCAGTATGGAGTCGAGCTACAACAACACCCAGCCCGTGATTGACGTCGCTGACAAGTCCGGCACCTACGCTCCGTACGCCGACACGACGTGCTCGCCGCGTCAAGTCGACAGGTGCGAGCGCTCGCTTCACCACACCAACCGCAGCCAGTACGACCGCGACGAGGACCACCACAAGCAGTGGTTTGTAACCAGGAACCTTCACCTGCGCGAATGCTACTCGGAGTTCCTCGGTACTTTCGTCATGATCAGCTTCGGCATGGGCGTGAACAACCAGGTTGTCCTCTCCGAGGATAAGGAGGGCACGTGGCTCAGTATCAACATGGCGTGGGGCATCGCTGTTCTCATGGGCGTCTACTGCTCGGAAGGAATTAGTGGCGCCCACATGAACCCGTCCGTCACCTTGGCGCACGCTGTGTACGGCCGTTTGGCTTGGCGCAAGGTGCCCGGATACATGCTCTCGCAGTTTCTCGGAGCTTTTGTTGGTGCGTTCGCAATCTACCTGCTCGACTACCAGCGCCTTATGAAGGCTGACCCGAACAAGGAGACCATGTACCACAACTTCGCGACGCACCCCGACCCGGAGATCAACAACCTTACGGCCTTCTACACCGAGGCCCTGGCCACGGGTATGCTTCTACTGTGCATCTACGCCATCACGGACCAGCGCAACCGATCCCCCAGCACCGTCGGCACGCCGTTCGCCTTCGCTCTGATGATCATGGCGCTCGGCATGAGCTTCGGCATGAACACGGGTTATGCCATGAATCCGGCGCGCGACTTCGCTCCTCGTCTCTTCACCTACTTCGCTGGCTACGGCTCGAAGGTCTTCACGGAGAGTGACTGCTACTTCCTCATCCCGATGTTTGCTCCACTGATCGGTGGCGTTCTCGGAGCGGGCATGTACGAAATCCTGGTGCAGGTGCAGCACCCCCACGATCCCTTGGAGTACTAAAAACAAACATTCGAAGGGAGGGGCCACGAGTCGAGAAACACAGCATAGCCGACCGGTAGCTAACGAAGTCCCGTGCAAATAGCTCGTACGCATAGATCCAATTCTTGTTATGAACACGAACATATTTTTCTACTTCTCGGTTTATCACCTCTTGTGTAGACGAGTTTGAACTCGCACCCAAGATTCATGCGGGATCCTGGTAAACATCGGGGATGCTCCACGTGCATTACTCGATACGATGGAGTTAATCGTACCACCGCATCAATCGTGACGGTCGCGCCACTTGCGCAATCCAAGTCTCAGTGGAAGCATCAACCATCAGTAGTCAGTCACACCCGTGTAGTGCCGGCGTCATGTCGTACGCGGTCCATGTACATGCTTACGAATGCTTATGACAATTGAAATATTTATGTTTACATAAAGGTCATTAGATGCAGCACAACCCCTGCATTCAATTGTTACCATCCTCTCAATAAGACTTAATGCGTTTTAAGATCTGGTAAACAACGTGCTCCCTCGCGTCGTTGATGCGCGACCACGTTATCCTTTCAGCCATGGAGATCGTCACCAATGTGACCCAATCTACTGCACTGGTTGTCCGCATTCTCAAATTCACTGGCGCGACTCAACTTAAAATCAATGACCGCTCCGACCCGCAAGGTGCGCATGAGCAACATCGAAGACGCTGCAGATCCGACGCCGTACGCCGATTTCTCCGGTTCCGCCTACGCCCCGGACGTCCGCGTTGCAATTGACCGTGAATCTTCGCAACGCCTAACCATCCAAAACGACTATCGCTCAACCAGTGAAGTGACCAAAAGACGGCCCTTTGTCACGCGCAACACGCATTTGCGTGAGTGTCTGGCCGAGCTCCTTGCCACAACAATCACCATCGCCTTCGGGCTGGGCGGCATAGCTCAAAATGCCCTTTGGAACGGAGGTGGCGACACCATGACGGTCAGTCTCGGATGGGGGGTGGCCGTCATGATCGGCACCTTCGTCGCGGACAGCGTCAGCGGTGCCCAGATCATCTCGGTCATTACGGTCACCAATGCCGTCTACGGGCGGTTGCCGTGGTGGAAGGTCCCGGGCTACATGATAGCGCAGACATTGGGCGCCTTCGTCGGCGCGGCGCTCATCTACGTGCTGAACGCCCAGAAAATCCGACGGGAGGACCCGAACCAAGAAACGATGTACAAACTCTTCATCACGTACGCGCGCGACGGCGTCTCCAACTACACGGCGTTCTACACGGAGGTGCTGGCTTGTGCATGCATCATGCTAGCTTCGTACGCTATCAAGGATAGGCGCAACCGCTGGCCTGGAAACAGGGGCACCCCCTTTGCGTTGGCGCTGCTGGTCACGGCGATCTCGTGCGCCTTCAGTACGAACTCGGGGCTGGGCATGAGTCCGAACCGAGACTTTGGCCCTCGCCTCTTCACGTACTGCATTGGCTATCACATGGTGTTCACGGAAGACTCGTACTACTTCTGGATCCCCATTGTGGCGCCGCTCATCGGAGGCACCATCGGCGGTGGTCTGTACATTCTCTTCGTCGAAATGCAGCACCCAGAGCTCCCGCAGAAACCCACCACGGAACGAGAGAGACTCATCGAAAGCGCGTAGAAGACCCAATAAAACACTAATACTAGCTCTCTACATGCTTAACTATCACTTCGCGAGTCATTCACTGCGATGGCGGCTCATACGATGGCTGGGGGCGCGATTGGTAAACGCGTTGCATGAATTGCTTAATAAGAGAGACCGTGGTGAGGACTGACCTACTTGTGGTGCGCGTGGATAGACCAGAGTATTCGCAATAAGCATTTGGTTTACCCGATGCGCCCGTCAATTAGAGCACATGTCATTGCATCTCAGCACCACATTGTGGCCGTTCGTCACAAGACTTGGAGGAGAGCTACCATTTGAAGCTTTTCGCAAGGTTCTAGTGCTGAAATCAGAGCACCATCTGGAGCATCGTTCCACCCAAGAAGGGCTGCCTAAAGGCTCCGTTCGTAGTCTCCGTTGCCATAGGAACCACACAGCACGATGTTCTGTTAGACATGTGACCGGCCGGCTCTTCCGTTAAGTTGCATGCACTTTTAGGCGACCGTTTTGCAAGATGCTCGGCAGTACTCGCCCACTTTACTTTTCACCGTCCTCGAAGCACGCCCCGAACACACGAGTCCCCGCTTCAAACATGGAAGAACCGAGTTTCGTTAACAGCGGCCAGTACGTCAACGATCTCATTGAGAGGTCTCGGCACCACGGTGGCGGCGGTAAAGCACCCAACTTGAACCGATACCCATCCACGCCACACACGCCAATGCAGCGCCGAACAAACAACCACTCGCCATACAGCTTCGCCAACACCCCATACACGCCGCGACAACGCATCGATGCACTCCATGCTCCACCAGACCAACCGCAGTCAGATTTGGCTTGCAGACGACACAATTAAGAAGCTGCCAATCGTGTTGAAGAGCGTGCACATGCGTGAGTGTCTAGCCGAGTTCCTAGGAACGTTGATGCTTTGTGTCTTTGGTCTTGGCGTGAACAACCAAGTTGCGCTCTCGTCTGAGGCCAACGGAACATGGCTCAGTATAAATATTTGCTGGGGCATCGGACTGCTCATTGGCGTTTACGTCGCTGAAGGAGTCAGCGGTGCACATCTCAACACTGCTGTGACTTTCACGCATGCAATGTATGGTCGCATTCCCTGGTGGAAGCTACCGGGATACGCTTTTGCACAAACGTTCGGCGCATTTGTCGGAGCCGGCCTGATCTACCTGTATCAGTACCAGAACATCAAGGAAATGGACCCGGACAAAATGACCATGCAAGCCAACTTCGCTACCTAATATCTCCAATCTCACTGCATTCTACAGCGAAACTTTGGCAACGGGGTTGTTGCTTTTGGCTATCTACGCCATCACGGACGAGCGTAACCGAGGTGCAGGAACCGTAGGCACGCCGTTTGCCTTCTCGATGCTTTTCATGGGACTTGGCATGGCGTTTGGCATGAACACCGGGTACGCGTTGAACCCAGCGCGCGACTTCGGCCCTCGCCTGTTCACCCTCCTCGCCGGCTACGGCCCCAAGGTCTTTTCCTCGCACTCGCACTACTTCTGGATCCCCATCATCGGTCCTCCCGTGGGCGGTGTCTTGGGTGCTGGATCTTACTTCTTCATCGTACAGCTGCAGCACAATGACGACGAGACCGAAAGCGAAAGCGACGTGTTTTAGTAACTACAGTAATATACAATGTGTGAATACCGTTCAGAACGGTGTGTCTGTCATCAATCCTAACAATGTACGAAGCTTTAGAGGCCGCCTCAGCCGCAGTATCCCGCGTTATGGCGCTGCGTCGGCCAAGGCCACGTCGTTTCTTAACAGGAGTAGAGGTATCTGGATTGGAGATATCGGGACACTGCGTAGAACCAGCTCCGGAGTCGCGGAGGCAGCACGAGAGCGACCTGCACGCGGTGAGCGACGATTGCGCCGTCCTCGTCCATGACGTCGGCGATGCCGTATTGCAACAGTCCTAGGTGCACGTCAAGCATGGTGGAAGGACTTCGAGTGGGCGGTTGATACACTTGCAAACGGAGCTATACGGAGCCACAAGAGGAGAACGGGTAAGCCATTGCAATCGCGGCCGGGGGTGATTTTTTAAGGTACGCCTTGCCTGCGAGCTCGGGCGGTTGGAGAATGGCGAGTTGCCAGTAACGACCCACTCGTGCAGCGCACGCCTTTGGCGCTGGCCGAGAAACGCGACGGCTGCATAGACTTTGTGGTATGAGTTATTTTGTAAAAAGAAAACATATTGGATGAATATAGTGCTAGCAAGTATATGCTATTACAGTTGAATTGACTTGAATCTGACGGATTCCTATATGATGTAAGAAAGGGTATCTGGTTTGTAGATATTGTGTACATGCAGCGAATCTTCAAAAGCAAGACACTCTCGTTCTGTTTTACCAGTAAATATTGTATTTTTGGTCCGCTTAGCTGTCTCCACTCTGCCTTCCGTCGGCTACAAACACCCACTTTCCCTGAGTGCTATCACGTTCTAGTACGCTCTTTAAAGCAGAGGTGTCTGGGGATGGTGGATCTCCACGAGAAGACGGTAGAGGCCGGCACCGCACACGCCGCCTAGCAGATCCGATACAATGGGGATCCAGAAGTAATAGTGGTGCGACGTGAATACCTTGGAGCCCCAGCCAGCGCAGAACGTGAATAGACGAGGGCCAAAGTCACGCGCGGGGTTCACGGCGTAACCCGTGTTCATGCCGAACGCCATACCCAGAGCCATGATCATCAAAGCAAAGGCGAAGGCGTTGCCGTACTTGCCGGCGGGGCGGTTCTTGGTGTCTGTGATGGCGTAAATGGCAAGCACCAGCATGGCCGTACCGATGAACTCAGTGTAGAAGGCAGTCAAGTTCGAGATGCCCTCAGCAGGGTAAGTGGAGAAACTGCTCTGTGTGGTCTCGCGGTTGGGGTCGATCTTGTTCAGGTTCTGCCACTGCATGACCCAAATCGTGAACGCACCACAGAACGCTCCAAGGAGCTGCGAGATCATGTAGCCGGGTGCCTTCCACCACGGCAGGCGGCCGCACACGCAGTGAGCCAATGTCACCGCAGTGTTCAAGTTGGCACCGCTGACGCCTTCGGAGCAGTAGACGCCAATCATCACACCAATGCCCCAGCAAATGTTGATGCTCAACCACGTGCCGTTCGCGTTCTCCGAGTTGGTCACTTGGTTGTTCACGCCCATGCCGAAGACGATCATGACGAAGGTGCCGAGGAACTCGGCGAAGCACTCACGAAGATGCACACTCTGCACCGCGAACCGGTACATGCCCGTGCGCTTCTCGGCCATGATCGGCACGAGGTCCGTCGCCTTGGGGGTGTTGGGCATGTTCGCGTATCCGTTCTCGACCTTGTCGGCTTCCGGGTTCATCACGAAAGTGTCCTGCTTGGGTGTTGGGGCCACGTCCTCCGTCGCGTACTTGACCATGACGATGTTGTAGTTGGTCGACTGAAATCCCACGAGTGGATTTGAGACCGATGTGGCTTGCGTACTTCTAAGTACAAATGAGAATGAGCCTGGGAACACAGTGGCAAAACTCGTCGCACCAAAGGCACATGCGCCGAGTCTGCCTGCGTCTCTCATGCAGGCTGCTGCATAGGCTGAAGCCGCCCAAGCAAGCGAACGCGGCTACTGTGGGATTTTCGGCAGGACAAGACAGCGCCCGGGTGATTATTTGAGCGAGAGATGCAAGCGACTAACACAAGGACAACTATGATTGACGGGCACGTACCATGAGACCGTGACGCTCTCGGTGCGAAATCCGCCCATACAAAAGCAGGTCGTTCCCTCTGATGGGCTTGATTCCTCACGCTTTGGACCTGAAGCCGAGGGAGCGGTGGCGGGGGTCAAAGAAGCGCCGAGCCTGCATTTTGCCTGTCTCATCGCCGCAGATTAATGTTCACGCCTCTGCTGGATTCGCTATGGATTCCAGGCTCGTTAGTAGGGTGAAACGACGTCCACGGCAAATTAAGCTTCCTGTATAGTATGGCATGGTAGAAGCAGCGAGGTCGCAATACTGGGGAAAGAAATTGTCGTATAACTACACAAGGTCTTAACAAAAGACGGCGACGCGAACGCCGAAGCTGTCAAGACACGGATAAGACATTCGCGATCGAAATGTGTCTGCTACGTTGGTGGCCACCTGCATTCCAGCACCCCCTACCGTAAGGTTGGGACAACACCTTTTCGCGGCGTTAACCGATCGACAGCTATGCCTTGGAGTTTGATGGCACCAAGTTGGTGCAGCTGGGCTAAACCGCGCACTACACCGCGTGGCATGACTAGACTTTCCTCCGCTGGATGACAACAGAGCAAGCCTAACTCCGCTCATGGGCCCAACAGCTTCTTGGTCGAGGGCGGCTTGATCTTCGGCTTGCTTAACGTCGACTATCTGAAATGGTGCATAGACCTTGGTCACGCTTGTCACGTTGAAGTGACCTCGGCACCTTTCGGTCCGTGTCCATGCCGATCCTAGCTCTGCCGTCATGCAATCGTACATGATTTCTCCGATTGTGTGGTGGGCGTCGACTTCTCGAACTTGGGACTCTCTTGATGCGACGCAGCGCGAAGAGTTGAATGCTCACGGCACTCGCTGAGCACTCGTCAAAGCTGTTGGTTTTGCTCTGGGCGAGTCCTCGGGATCAAAAGGATGATCATTTCTGCTTTTACGCCGTCGAGCGAACGTGCTTCATTTTCAGGCGAAAGCCTGGACAACGCAGCACAACTATAGGCACGTCGGCTAGCGGATTGAAATGATCACTTCAAGGCAAGGATATGGAGATAACGCCTTCAGACATGGGAACGCTTAGTGTATAGGTAGTTATTTTATGAAGCCACGATGGATGTAGCCAACCACGACAATGACGACTACTTAGCTCGGCATTCGGTCCACTCGTGCACCGGCAGCGCGTAGGTCATTAAGGTAGCGTCTGCGGCGGGTGGTGGATCTCCACAAGCAGGCGGTACAAACCAGCGCCAATCACACCACCGACCAGTGGGCCCACGATCGGGATCCAGAAGTAGTGGTCACGCAGGGTGAAGACCTTGGAGCCCCAGCCGGCGATGCTCGTGAAGAGGCGAGGCCCGAAGTCGCGCGCTGGGTTGATGGCGTAACCCGTGTTCATGCCGATGCACATGCCCAAAGCCATGATCAAGAGGCAGAAGGCAAACGGAGCACCCACAGGGCCCGCCGGGCGGTTCCGCTGGTCCGTGATGGCGTAGATACCGAGCAGCAGCATGGCTGTACCAACAACCTCAGTGTAGAAGGCCGTATAATTGGAGATGTTGTCACTCGGGTAGGTAGCGAAGCTGCTCTGCGTGGTCTCGCGGTTCGGGTCGATGACATTCAGGTTCTGCCACTGCATCACCCAGATCACGAAGGCGCCGCAGAAGGCGCCCAAGACCTGCGAGATCATGTAACCGGGCGCCTTCCACCACGGCAGGCGGCCGTACACGCAATGCGCCAGCGTCACCGCAGTGTTCAAGTGGGCACCGCTGATACCCTCTGTGCAGTACACGCCAATGAGCACGCCAATGCCCCAGCACATGTTGATGCTGAGCCACGTGCCGTTGGCGTCCTGCGAGTTGGTCACTTGGTTGTTCACGCCCATGCCGAAGACGATCATGACGAAGGTGCCGAGGAACTCAGCGAAGCACTCGCGCAGGTGCACACTCTGCACGGCGAAGCGTGCCAGACCCTGCGGCTTGAGGGGAGCGAAGGTCGGTCCGGCAGTGGCAGCCTTGGGGGTGGTGGGCATGGCCGCGTAGCCGCTCTCGACCTTGTCAGCGAGGTTGTCGAAGGACTGCGGCACTGGATTGCCCGACGCCACATCCGGGGTCTGGTTGGAGGGGAACGGGGCCATCGAGGAGTGTTGAGGTGCTGGTCGGTGTTGAAGACGATGGCTCAACCTCGGATGTGCTCGCAAGGCGCCAAAAAGGAGAATGAGCAGCAAGGAGATGCCGTCATCTCCAGCCAAGTCTCTCCTGATGGCACCCTCAGATGGGGAGCCGAGGCCCTGGCGCGAGAGCTCTTGAACAAGTTCAATGCTGCCTGGGCCACTCTCGCTCCGTTGAGTGAGCTCAGGAATCTCATTCTGCATTGCGTATCGCACAGCGACGATCTGAGGGATCGTAAACCGGCAAAACGTCAGTGGGATGCCCAGTTTAACGTAAATCGGCAAGTCTCCCATGCTTGATAAACATCCACACCAGCAATGGAGACGCTGTATTATATGTTCCTTGCTAGCGTGGAGGACAACATCATGCAAACTTAAACGACTGGAATTGTAATTCGCTTCAAAGTGCACAGTACGAATTGGGGTTAGTTGTCACCGATGAGGACAGGAACCCCGCAGCACCGTAGGCCTCTTCATCTGATAAAGCATTCGAATGGAGGCGTTCGGCCCGAACTTCGGGTGCTTCGGAAGTGGAATTAGGCCCGCCTGGAGAGAAAAATGCCCTTTTCCAGAAGACCGGGAGTAGCAAAGACAACCGCACGGATCGCCGAAAAGTTCAACAGCGATTGACGATCAGCGTGCGCCATGAAGATGACTCGCTGCTTCAGGTTCAAGGGAGAGATGCTAGTTTGCTTCGGCTTCGAGCGCCGTCGGTGATCGATACCGGCTTCATCGGCTGCGAAGGGTAAGAAGCGCCGGGTAAACTAAGCCTATCCACAACTTCTGAAGCGCTCCAATCTCGTCGCCACCAAGCAGCGCGGCGCGGAACAGCTTATTGGTACAGCGTTAAACTGCTTCGGTGCCATGACAGCACAATTAGTGATTTCATCTGCAGAGTTGGTGCGATGCGGCTAAGTTCAAGCGTACTAACATTGCGCAGCGGCAGGAACGAAAGGGCGAATGATCTCGAATGGCTGGCGCTGTTGAGTCGGCATCCAGCAGCGAGTGATCCATAGAGACGGCGTATTCTAGTGAAATCCATCCTCCAGTAGGTCGGCACTTCAAGGTACAGACGATTGAGCCGGTGCGTGCGCACGAGGAATGCAAGGTGCTCGCGTGGGCGCGCTGCAGATTAAGGCTGGCGTGAGCGGTATTAACCGTATTAACGCCCGCGCTGATCAACGCCGCGCCAGCCAGAGCCTGAATGGCAGCGCCATTGAGCGGGTCTGTTCAAGGAGTGGCTGCTGCTTTGGCAATGGCAGCGCCATTGAGTGGGTCTGTTCAAGGAGTGGCTGCTGCTTTGGCAAGCGTCACGAGTCGTGGCGCGACTAGCCTAGTTTCTGAAGCGCGCCCCGCTCAGTGCTTCAGGATCGACTTCAACCTGCAGCATACGAAAACCAAATAATTCGAGTAAGTACGACTTGTTGGATCTCCCACTATCGTGACCCGGTGTCTTTGCGCTCATCAAGCCCATCACGCACGCCTTGGCTCGCGTTAGTTGACTTGGTGACGCGCGCAGGCTGGAAGACTTCGCTGGGAGGTGGCAGTCTGCACTAGTGCACTAGTCCATGTCGGAGCGCTGGCCTCGGTTCTAGCGCGACTCGCCGTAAGCCACTACATGTAGTTTTCAAGTGCACCGAGCCTTTATAAACACGATGCGAGCAAGAGTCAGCGAGACGGCGATTAGGCTGCGGCTAGCTGGCTAGATTTGAGTTGAGAGCATGCTTGGGCGCCGACGCCGGAAGCGACGATTAGGCTGCTTTATCCGGCGCAATGCCAGCGTCAACACAACCGGTTTAGAATGCACTGTAACATGTCCTTGACAGGTGCGGAATAAATAACTCTATTGCAATATTGTATACGGTATTGAAACTTGTCAATAATTTATTTTCGCAATTTTCGAGTAACATTCATAAATTTATTACTGGTACCGTCATCAATGATTTTATACTCCATGGGATGCAATACATGTAGGAAAAGCGAGCACCGCTGGTGTCCAGCGGATGTAATGGCCACGTGACGTCGCTAGACACGCCTGTGTGGCATCTGGAAAGCGAACAGTTCTCTCTCAGTCGCTCTCTCACTTTTGAAATCACCATTTTTCATCGACTTCTGCCAACTCTACGATGGTAGGGTATTGGACGGTGACTAGCAATTATTTATTGGGCCACACAAAATCAATTTGAAGCGGTATTATCGGAGGGCCTGATCCGAGATCGCCACACGAGGCCTGCTCGCCGATCAAACAACGAGCTTCTCTTTGAAGTTGAAGACGGCCACTGGATCGATTAGAATAGCCGCATCGGTGAAGATGCCTGATTTCGCCTTGGTATTGATTGGGTTTGAGGCCCGAGCGAAATACATGTACTTGAAGTACTAACAAACAAGCAGGATCACAAGCAAAATACTAAAGAATGAAGCAGCGAAGGAGATAATTTGTTGGTTTCTATGGTACACTTCTATAGCTTGCACAATGATCGAGCAAAAGGTTGCCGCACGTCGGCCCGCTCACCTAGATATCTCGCTTGAAAAACGATAGTGTCTGGCTTGCAAAACGATAGACGACACTTACAGCAGCGGCGACTGCAACTGCGGGTGGTGGATCTCCACGAGCAGGCGGTACAGACCCGCACCGCACACACCTCCCAGCGAGTCGGCCACGAGCGGGATCCAGAAGTAGTAGTTGCGCGTCGTGAAGACCTTGGAGCCCCAACCGGCCACGGCCGTGAAGAGGCGAGGACCCAGGTCACGAGCAGGGTTCACGGCGTATCCCGTGTTCATGCCGAACGCCAT
>JAHWLE010000683.1:0-18810 GCA_024679135.1 Phytophthora foliorum | reverse complement strand
AGGTGCCCTCGCGCGTGAAGACCTGCAAGCCCAAGAGGCACGTGCGCTTCAGCGACGAAGTGCAAGTCGCCGAGGCCGGGGTGGTCGACCGCTCGCCCGCACCCATGCCCATGCTCATGCGAGACGAGATTCTGGTGCTGCGCGCGTCGCGCCCGATCCCGCTCCGCAACTTCTCCGAGTTCTGGAGCTCCTCGTCGTAGACTTCGTATCCGTACCATGAGTGCAACATGTCTGTAGCATCACTATTTATTGTAGGCCATGACACAACTAGGAAAAGAATACAACCATATATCGTAGCATTTCCGCCGACAACCAACACCGACCTTAGTCCATTCATCGATTGAAGTTACATGTAACCGAACTTGACGTTTGCAAGCCCAAGAAAATCAGCCCCGACCTTATTCATGCAGCTCCATGCTGGCAGCATTGCTGCCGCTGCTGCTGAACCCACCTCAGCAGCCGAGCACCGTCTTCTCCTGGAGCGCTAGCGGCAGGCGCGTCCGGATGCACTCGGCCAGCTCGTCGGCACTGTAGCGCGCGGAGAAGTGGACCAGCACGAGCGAACCCACCTGCTGAAACAAGCGCTCGTGGGTGGCGAGCTGTGGCGGCATGACGACCACGGCAAAGAGCACAGCAATCGATTCAGTTGAAAAGAAATGCCAGCGCGTCACGCATTGAAACGTTACCTGGTCGAGGTGAATGTGTCCGCGGTCGACGGCGTCTTGAACGGTCTTGCCGTCATCCGCGTAGGTGGCCTGTAAGTACCAGCGCGCCGTCCAGAACGCATTAGTCAGCCTCGCCTCTTATTCCGTACAGTACAGCGCTGCTACCTCGGTGACGAGCACTTTCACGCGCAGCAAGTCCTTCGCGCGCTCGTCGCCATCTGCTGCTGCGGTGAAGGCGTCGATGGTGGTGTCCCCCGTGTACGCGATCTCGGGCGTCAGCTCTGCACTCGTGATCTCCTGGCCCGCACGCTTGAACGCCGCGATCTCCTGGCCCGGCAGCTGCCTGTACTCTGGCTTGAGCCGATTCCTCTTCTCGTAGAGAATGTAGCCGAGACTGGGCACGCGGTGCATCGTGGGCACGGCGCGCACCATGTACTTGGGCGAGATGTGGACCTCGTCGAACTCCTGCAACGGCACGAGCCGAGCGGGGAACGGCTCATCTCCCTGCATTGCCGCCGTGCTCTGCAAAATGCTCTCCAGGTGGGGGACCAGATGCGCCGGTACGAAATACTGCGCCGGCTTCTGCTTCTGCAGCGCTCGCCGTGCAGCATGCGCCACTAGCGCGCCGATGTGATCGACGTGCCCGTGGGTGATGAAGATGTGCGATTTCCCGACCACGCGGCCGGCGAGGCAGCCCAGGTCGAACGCTACGTCAATGGAGTCCACGTAGCAGCAGGACTCGATGCCGGCCACACAGCGCACGTGCAGCGTGTAGCCCCCGGCCGTCACCACCTTTGACGCCATTCACTTGTAGCCATTTGACCGAGACGACGTACCGTGGCTGCCAGAAAACGGTTCCGTAATCACTGAAGACGTACCGTAGCGGACGATAAATAGTACTGAAGCTGGTTCTGGTTGACCCCAAGAAGCTAACACAGTGCTGGATAATGCAGTGTCAAAGATCAGCTACAGCCATGGAATTGCAAGCTTGTCGCAGGAAACGACCACTCTACAAGGCGGAGTTTTGCCTGGGCTAGGAGTCGTCGCGTACGAGCGTTTAGTCGCAGGGCCTCCGGGGACGTCGCAATCACTGTTGGCGCAGACCTTGAAGCCCATAATATGGGCATATTATGCGAGCATTTTGTATCCACGCGTTCAGAGGGAAGTTCGCGCAAGCACCAAGACCTGCTCGAACAAAAGCTCGTCCTTGCGCTCTTGCAGCTCACCACCCAATGCACGCGAGCCATGCTATTGCAAGCCATTCCAATGCAGCTTCGTCTCTTGTACCTTTGACTTGACTTTTGACTTCACTATGTATACGGTCACTTCACTATGTATACCTCGGTCATTGGCGTGGGATCCGCTGAATGTGAATAAGCACCCGCCTTCCTCTCGTGCCATTCCTCGACTTGCGCTGCGCGCCAAATAAATGGCGCTGTCCTCTTCTTCGTCGACACGGCCGCGCCGCATCGCGCCCAGACGCATCGCGCTGGTGCTGGCCGTATGTGCATCCGACCTGCTGCTCACGGGGCTTGTCTTCGGCTGGGCGCCGCTGCTGCTGCTGCTGCAGGAGGAAGGCCAATACCACGAGCTCTGCTCGGACCCGAGCAAGTCCACGTGCGTAGCTCAAGAGAACCGCCTCAACCTCGTCTTCGCAGTGGCCTCCGTGGCCATGAACGCCGGCGCGCTGCCCGTCGGCATGTTCCTGGATCGCGCAGGACCCCGCGTGACCATCGCGATCGCCGCCATCATTGAAGTCTCGGGCCTGACAATGCTGGCGCTCGCGGACTCGCAGACCTTCGACGTGTTCGTGCCAGCCTACGTGCTTATCGCGTTCGGAGGCTGCATCACGATGATGTCGTCGTACCCGGCCAGCTTCCTCATCATGCGCTATCAGACTGCGATCCTCGCGGCCATCAGCTGTCTCTTCGACGGCAGCAGCGTCATGTTCCTCGTGCTGTACGCTGCTCACGAGCGCTTCGGCTGGTCTCGGAGGCAGTTGTTCCTGGGTCTCGCTGTGGTCTCGGCGGCCGTCTACTTGCTGCTCATTTTCCTCTGGGGACTCAACGAGAAGAGCTTGCGTCCGAAACGCAAAGCTGATGTCAATGACAATGAAGTGGTTGTGTCCACGCCGCAGCACGAGCAGCTGCTGGTGAACGGGAAGGCCAATGACAGCGAGTACGGCAGTGTGGAGCTGGAGAAGATCGTGCCCAAACGGATCCCATCCACGCCTACCATAACGACGGACGATGCAGCGTTCCGACTTGTGGATGTTGCCATCACCAAGCAGATGAAGTCGTTCGAGTTTGCGTACATTGTGGTGTATGCAGCTGTGCAAGTGCTGCGTGCAACTATCTACATCGGTACGGCGAACAAGCTGCTGGACAACTACGGCGACCGCGAGCACGGCTACCTCTACACCAAGGTGTTCAGCTTTGTGCTTCCGATGGGTTTTCTTTTCGTGCCGTCCATCGACTATCTTGTGGAGACCCGCGGACTGTCGAGGGCGCTGCTGTTCACGAATGTACTGGGCGTGCTCTACAACGTGTTGGAGCTGGTGCCGAGCCTCCCGGTGCAATGTGTGGCCTTCTTCCTCTTCACAGCGTTTCGCGCGTTCCTGTACGCGATTATCTCGGCGTTCACTGCGAAGACGTTTGGGCTCAAGAACATGGGCTCGCTCATGGGCATCATCTTTTCGATCGGCTCGATTATCAGTCTGGCCGAGTACCCGGCGGTGTACATCTCCAATTCGCTGTTTGGCGGAGACCTGACGGCGCTGAACGCGATGTCGCTGCTGTCCTGCGTGCTCATGATCCCGCTGACGATGTATCTGCGCAAGTACGAGCACGACCGCGAGGAGAAGCGCCGCGTGGAGATCGCGCTCGAGAGCGGCGTCGCGCACAAACATGGTGGGCGCGAGACGTACTCCTCGCTTATGGATACGCCGGCGCTCGGCATGACCTTCCTGCGGTCCCCGGGCAACGCGCCGCACAACGACCCGTTCTCGCCCGAGTGAGCCGCGTAGTAGCACTAGGTAGGTTAGTACTACTGTAGTAGTCCATAGCTTTAGAGACCAACATCCACTTCAACGTCCGGTATATCATCGCACACTAATTGTTTGTATGCCCATAGTAAAGGCAAGTTAGCGTGGTCGAAAACCGGTAGAGTTCGATATACTCTTCCTGCAGCAAGTTGCGCAACCGGTACGGCGTACCGGTTTGGTCCCCGCATCGGTGGTCACGAGCGAGCCATTAACGCGGATCCCGCCCCGCGCTCGAGGAAGAGAAAGCAGCAAAGCAAGCAGCCATGGCGAGCAGGTTCTGGGCCGGAAGCTCCTCTTCCGAGGAGGAGAGCGACGCATCCGACGTGTCGGACGTCGAGACGTCGCAGCAGCAGCAGGCGCGCGCGGCCTCGCGCTGGGCGGTGCAGTCGGACTCGGATTCCGAGGAGGAGGTGCGCGTGGTCAAGAGCGCCAAGGACAAGGCGCTGGAGAACATGGAGCGCAACTGCGCGTCCATCAAGAACCACATGAAGATCAACGACTGGACGCAGATCCAGTCCGAGTTCGACGAGCTGTGCAAGCAGCTCGACCGTGCCAAGAAGACCATCTCGGGCCTGCCCACGTTCTACCTGCGCACGATGGTGGCGCTCGAGGATTTTTTAGGCGAGAAGGTCAAGAACAAGGCTGAGCAGAAGAAGATGAGCAAGGAGAACAGCAAGGCGCTCATCCGCATGAAGGGCAAGATCAAGAAGCAGTTCGAGCCCATGCGCAAGCAGATCGACGACTTCCGTGCCAACCCCGTGGACTCGAGCGAGGACGAGTCGTCCGAGTCGTCCTCCTCCGAGTCGAGCGAGTCCGAGTCGTCCTCTTCCGACTCGTCGGCGTCTTCGTCGGAGGCCAGCAGCGACGCGTCCGAGTCGGCCGGCGACAGCGACGACGATGACAAGTCGGGATCGGACGAGGACTCGGACGACTCGGACAAATCGTGGCCGAGCAACTCCTCGTCCTCCTCCTCGTCCTCTTCGGAGGACGACAACAACATGCCCAAGGGCCGTGCCCGCTGGCTGAAGCAGACGCCCGTTGTCACCAAGAAAACGAGGGTCAAGACCCTCAGAACTGTCAAGCAGCCCGGCGCCCGTCGTGAATCGGACGCTGATGAGAAGAAGGTGGTCGTGGAGGAGGAGCTCAAGCTCTCCCCCAGCCAATTCGACCGCCGTGTGAAGGAGGTGGTTGCCATGCGTGGTAAGAAGGGCATGGACCTTTCGGAGCAGCTCAACCAGATGCGCAAGCTGGCCAACTACGCTCGCCGCCTCGGCCCCGCCCGCCAGATTGTGGCCACCATGTACCTGGTGGGCACGTCGGTGTTCGATACCTCGTCAAAGATTGACCGCGTCATGTCGGCGCGTCACTGGAAGCAGGTGCAGGCCAACGTGTGCACGATCCTTTCCCTTCTGGAGAAGAACCCCGAGTTCTCGCTGGCTCCGCTGACGTCGGAGGACCAGGCTGACATCGTGCGTGCTGGCCGCGAGAAGGTGACCGCTGCTCAGATCGCGGCAGCTGCCGCCGAAGACGCCGAGGAGGACCTGAACTTCGTGGACACGCTGCCGCAGGCTGGCAAGAAGGGTACGATCAAGGTGTCTGGCGACCTTGCTGCCTTCGTGGAGCGCCTCTCGGAGGAGTACACGAAGAGCCTGCAGCAGACGGACCCGCACACGAGCGAGTATGTCGCTCGTCTGTATGATGAGAACCTGCTGATCGAGGTTGCCGAGCGTGTGCAGGCGTTCTACGCGTCCAAGAAGGATTTCCAGCGTGCGGCTACCATGGCCCTTGTGCGTGCCGAGCTTATTTACTACAAGCACGACTCGGTTGCTTCTGCTCTGTACGAGGCCCAGGCCAAGCGTGCCAAGTTTGGTGACCCAGTGCTCCTCCACCCCGCCTGCTCGAGCACCAACGCGACCAAGACTAAGGAGTTTGATGTGTCGACGACGCACCCTGCTTCCATCATGGGTCAGCCCAGCGTGGATGTGACCCCCGTGGACGCGGAGAAGCTGCTGCGCGATGTGAGCCGCTTCGTGTTCCAGCACGGTGACATTCGTGCCAAGACGCGTGCGATGCTCTGCCGCATTTACCACCACGCCCTCCACGACCGCTTCCACGAAGCTCGTGACCTGCTGCTGATGTCGCACATCCAGGACAACATCACTGACGCTGACATCCCTACTCAGATTCTGTTCAACCGCATGATGGCTCAGCTTGGTCTGTGCGCCTTCCGCTGCGGTCTCATCTGGGAGGCCCACGCGTGTCTGTCGGAGATCTGCACGGGATCGCGCACCAAGGAGCTGCTCGCACAGGGCCTGCAGTCGTTCCGCTATGGCGAGCGTGACCTTGAGCAGGAACGCCTGGAGCGTCGTCGCCAGGTGCCGTACCACATGCACATTAATCTCGACCTAATGGAGACGTGCCACCTGGTGAGTGCGATGCTGCTGGAGGTGCCGAACATGGTGAACTCGCGCCTGTCGGACCGCAAGCGCATGCTGTCCAAGGCCTTCCGCAAGCTTCTCGAGTTCCACGAACGCCTTGTGTTCGAGGGCCCCCCTGAGAACCCGCGTGACCACGTGGTCGCTGCCGCTAAACTTCTGGCCCAGGGCTCGTGGCGTAAGAGCGCCGAGCTTCTCATTGGTCTGCCCGTTTGGGACCTGTTCCCGGGTACCAACGTGAGCCAGCGCGTGAAGTCGATGGTGCAGCACAAGATCCAAGTTGAGGCTCTGCGGACGTACCTGCTGGCGTTTAGTGCTGAGTACGACTCGGTGGGCCTCGCGCGCCTCATGGAGATGTTCGAGCTCGATGACAAGACTGTGCACAGTGTGGTGTCCAAGATGATGATCAACGAGGAGCTGCAGGGTGCGTGGGACCAGTCCTCGCAGGCTATTATCCTCTACAAGACCGAGCGCTCGTCGCTGCAGAATCTGGCGGTGCAGTACTCGGACAAGCTCTCGCAGATCGTGGAGAACAACGAGCGTATGATGGACCTTCGCTCGGGCACGGGCAAGGAAGAGTGGGGCAATCGCCGTGGCGGTGGCGACGGTCGCCGTGGCGCCGGTGGCCGTATTGGCTTCAGTGCTGGCGGTGGTCGTCGTGGTGACAACCAGGGTGGACGCGGTGGTTTCCGTCCTCGTCGTGGCGGCGGTGGCGGTGGTGGCCGCGGCCCCCGGCAGCAGCGCCAGTAGAAGGTGGTCGCATGGTGAGAGCTACACAATGGAATCCTTAAGTGGCGCAACTCTATGGTAGATCAAATCCTGGAGTCGTTCACTCTTTGTGTGGTTCGCACTTGGTAGACGGACGGAGAATGAATAGCACGTCGCGGTTTGGCTGTATTACGATAGTTCTTCTACTTGGAAGCCAGGCTGTCGTTGCTGGTCGCTCCTTCGTTTGCATTTTTGCGGTCACCTACGCAATGCACTGGGAGGCAGGCTAGCCTCGGAAACCCGAAGTGTTAGTATTAGTCCGTCGGTCTGGCTGGACCTCTGGTGCGATAAGCTTACAATACATGCTTCATGATCATTTGACGACGACCAATGTGAGTCATTGCCATTTTGTTTACCGTATCTTTCTTCTTCCGCTTCTGCTGATCGCAGTTGCTACCCAACAGCACCACGCTTCGACACGACTTGTCTCCAGCCACACGGAAATCGACATCAATTCCTTTCAGATGAACCGTTTCTCGCTACTCGGTGGCAGCGACAGCATCCGTAGCCGCAGCACTGACAGCATTTCCGTCGCGCCCATTGCTGTCACCACGGCCTCCACGCCCGCGTCCTCGACCACGGCCTCGGCCTCGACCGAAATGCCGGCCTCTACCACCCCGGCCGTTCACCTGGCCATTCTCACGAGTATCGCTGCCGACATCACCGCCTGCCGCCTGCTTCTCGTCATCGCCGTTACTTGCCGTTTTCTTCCCCCCTTTCCTTCCACGTCCAGCATTCCGGTTTGACGTCGTGGGCGGAGCCTCACTCTCTACCTGCTGCTCGACTGCGCTACTCGCTTCTGCGTCTGCCTGGCCATCCCCCTCCTCCACAAAGGGTCTCCCATGTGACTTCCTGCCGCGTCCTCCATTGCTGCCACTGCGTCCACGTCCTCGTCCCTTGCCTCGCTTCCCCCGCGTCGTGGGCGTTGAACCTGTCGCTTCCTCCCCCGCTGGCGTCTGCTGGTCAGCCTCCGCCTCACCACCTGCAGTAACTTCCTCCGCTTCCGCCACAGCCGGAGCTTCTGCATTGCCGCTATTGCGACCGGAGCGTCTGCTGTGTCCACGCGACTTCCTGAAGTCCCGCGAGTCCTGGAACGACGGCGAGCCCATCGTGACCTGGTCCACCGGGATGGGGCTCTGGTATCCCGGGTCGTCTCGGTCCAGCTCGTCCAGCGACAGCTGAATGGAGATGCCGGGGATGTGGCGCGTGGTCTCAATGCGGTCGAGTCCCTCCTCCAGCGGCTCGTACACGTCCACCGTCTCAATGGACGAGATGCGCGTCACCTGGTGCAGATTCGGCACTCGGTGCTTGAGGATCTCGGCCACTGTCACGGCTTTGCTGATTGCGTTACCCATGGCCTTCAACACCACGCGACGTTCACTCTTCTCCTGCACAAATAAGAAAACGATTAGTAATCGCCAAAAAAAAAAATGATATCAAAAACTTACTGCGAAGAGCCCGTTGGCGTAGGAAATGTAGCTGCGCACTTTGCCCTGCTGCGTGATGCGGATCTCGTTGGGCTCGACCTGCGCGGCCTGCTCCTCACGCCGAGGCTTGTCCACGCGGCGGTACTTGTCCATGACGGCGGGTAGCTGGCTGGAGAACGGAAGGCCAATGAACACGATTCGAGCTTGGCGCGTCGTAGAGTGATGGTTGCCGACAAAAGATCTGCGTTGAAGTAGCGATATAAAGTAGGAACATGTGGAAAGTAATCATATGAAGTAGATATGAAGGCCGTGTTGATTTTACGACGTTGGGGACGTTGGAGAGGCTGGTCGAACGTTGACACTGTCCGTAGGGGAGTTGAGCGCCTGATTGAGGAAGTTGGAAAGCAGGCGGAGTTTGTCGTCGGCGTCACGCTTGCTGTCGGCTGCGACGGCGCATTCCTGCTGCAATCGCGCGACGCTTTGCTGTGCCGTACTCAAGCTCTCCGTCATGCTGGCGATCTGAGCGCGGAGCAGGAGCTCCTCGTGGATCAGCTCCTTCGTTTCATCTGTGAAAAAAAGAAGACTGGTCGTGACGATTCTGGTGTGTGAAGCATCGTTTTGTAGCTGAGAGAAGCCTACCTTCCGTGTCCATGATCTCCAACTTGGCCTTCTGCAGCGCCTTGCGCAGAATACGCACGACGCACTCGTAGCCGCCCACCTCCATGAGCTTCTTTTCCGCCAACACCTTGTTCTGCACGGCAGCCGCCTCGGACTGCACCAGCGAGGCTTCGTCTTTCTCCAGCTCTTCGCGTCGAAGTGCGAGTGCACAAGCTTCTACCGTGAGTTGCTCTGCCGCCTCCATCACTGTGACAATGTCGCTTTTTGTCGCTTGCAGCTGCTGTTCCACATCAATCACCTCCTCTCGGACGCTGTCAATGCGCATGGTGAATGCATTGCTCTGCGCGACATCCATGCCTGGTAAAATACAAGCGAAAGTGGTGGAAGCCTGCTGTGTAGCAAGACGATCCATTCCTGGACACACTCTATCTATTTTACATCGCGCTATTTCCAGAGTAAAGAGCTCAGCCCGGCTCGCACTTCTTGTATCGCTATGCACCTTTGTTTATTGACTGCCAGAGTTGCTTGATGCCGATTCACGGCAACAAAAAAACAAAAGTCCCTTAATTAATGCTTTTGCAGTTGCTGATCGCTGAGAAAGAATGTGGATGCATCTATATATCCATGGACAGCGCCCATAGCGCGTGAGACCGTCCCAGGTAGGAATCCTACGCGCAGCCAGCGCTGGTGATATGCTCGGCCACATTCTTCTGGTAACGCACTCAAGTTGAAGTTTGCGCAAGCATCTGATCCCGTATCTTGTTTGCCACGTACCCGTCGCACCCCTTCGAACGGCCATCACCAATGAAACGACTGGGAAACGCCGCATCGGTTTCAACTGCCTCCAGTTGCAGTGCCCCCACCGAAGCCGCGCTCTCCTCGGTCTCATTCGCGAATTCGCTTCCGCCGTTGCAAGTCTTCAGTGTTCGCAACTCGCATTGAGATCCTTTATTCGAAACGGCATGTGGGGCGGACGCTTTGGATCCGTTTGCAAGGCGACGGTGCTGACTGTGGTGCTCTCTGCTCTGCTGCTGCACCCTGTCGAGGCCGAGCAGGAAGGATGTCGTTGCAAAAGGACCATGAAAGGCCGTGAGCACCTGCACCCGAAGGTGCATTCACTGCCGACCTTGTCGCTCGACGAAACGCAGGAGATCGACCAGCTCCCCACGCATTTGGACTGGTGCGAGCGCGGCTTCTGCGTGCCCAGTTGGAACCAGCACATTCCGCAGTACTGCGGCTCGTGCTTCGCTCATGGCGCCATGTCGAGCGCCCAGGACCGCATCAAGATCCTCAACAAGCGTCGCAACTATACTGGAGCCGACGTGATGCTCGGCCGCCAGAGCTTCCTCAATTGTGGGCCGGGCCACGGACTCTCCGATGGCTGCGACGGAGGAGAAGCTTCCGATGTGTACGAGTTCATGCGTCGCTACGGACTGCCGGACGAGTCCTGCCTGCCGTACAACGCAACCGACCACACCAAGTTTACAGAAACCAACGGCACTTGCCCGCCGCACGGATACTGCATGAAGTACGGGAGCTTCTTGACATGAATTCTGGGTCGTGGCCATCTCAAGGTACTAACTTGTTGTGCTTTGCAGCTGTATGTACACTCCGCAGAGCAAGACGGTGCCTCAGTGCTTCCCGGTGACCAGGATGGTACGTTACCGCGCCAAGAGCCACGGACACCTGTCGGGTGAGCTTGCTATGATGGAGGAGATCATGAAAGGCGGCCCCATCACTTGCGGCATCGCGTGCAGTGACGAGTTCACGTACAAGTACAAGGCTGGTATACTGGAGGACAAGACGGGTTTCATGGACATTGACCACGACGTGGAAATCGTCGGTTGGGGTGAGGAAGACGGTGTCAAGTACTGGCACGTCCGCAACTCGTGGGGCACATACTGGGGAATGAACGGCTTTTTCAAGATCGTGCGCGGCAAAAACAATCTTGGCATCGAGGCTGATTGCGCTTTCATTGAGCCCGACATCAGCGACGAAGAGCTCGTGTGGGAGGAGAAGTCCGTGTACGGAGGCTCCATCTTCGGCATCGTTCCATTCAAGGAGACTGCGAAGGACCACCCGATCAAGGACACGAGCGAGGACGTCACGCGTCGCGACGAGGTTCCGATCGCCCACTACCTGCCTGAAATGGAGTCCTTCGCAACTGAAACCGAGTCCCGCCGTGAAGACAGCTCGTTCGCGGCGCTCGCTGTCATGTTCTTCGTGTCGGGCTGCGTCTGCGCGGTGCTGGCGGCGGTGCTCATTCTGAAGTTCCGCGGACACCGCTACGTCTACCGGACGATCCCGTGAAGGCAGTCTAGACCCCAGCCGATGCAATCGTAGACACCAAGAGCGTAGAGAACGAAATTGCAGTTCTCAAGCACGCAAAATACACGTACTTTAAGTAGTTAGTCTGGACAATCATATCCAAGCGTGCTCTCTTGTGCTCGTGCTTCCCGTTTTCGGGCGAATGCACCAGAACACTTTTGTTCCGCCCGTAAAGTATGTGAGCAGTGATTACCACACCGATTACATCAGTGGCTTGCAAGCTGAAATCCCGATGCTAATCAAGTGCAGCAAGATGGGGGCACTCGTATTCGCGTGGCGCTCAACTGGACGACGCAGGCAGGCAGTATCCCGTCACCGATGCTCTCTTGAACGCGAACGGCGTAAACTCCTGATTAATTAGAACTCCTGGTTGGCCGCAAGCAGCTCTCACGATGGCGACTACACCGTGAGAGCTGCTTGTAATGCCCGCGCCAACGCTGTGGAGTAAACGGAGGTCACCCCCATCAACAAGCACCTCGCGAGAGGCCATCTGCTGGAGCAGCGGACACCTGGGCGCAGAACGAACAGTAGGAGGCAGCCTTGCACTGCGACAACCGCGCGTTCATGTAGGGGAGCTCGACTTGGCTGCAGCTGCAGTGCAACGAGACCAACGCAGAACTTCCACACGTCGCGTGAGCTTGGGTGCAGCTCGTGCTCGGAGCCACACATCCGCTTGGCAAGCTTCGCTGTCTTTGTGGCAAGCCAAAAGCGCCGCGAATGTATCAGCCGTAGTGACCAGCAGCGCCATGACAACGGCAACAAGCACTGCAACTTGAAGCCGTTGGGCGCCAAAACCGGGTGCAAAGCATGACGCGAAACACCTGCGCCGGTCGAAAGTACGTGTACCCGATGCTCAGCGCTTTGACGATCAGTCAATTCGTCTGTTGCCGGGGCAGCAATCGGGCGACCACAATGCCGCAGCCTGTACATGTACACGATTGGCACGGTGTCGCGTCCTCCAGCCAGAGCACGAAAAATCCGGCTTGTGTTGATGCACGGAGGGAGCTGGAGCACTGCCGCACAACTCCGCAATCACACTCGTGTCGGGCATCACGTGAGACTGCCAGAGGCAGGGAAAAGGGCAACGATAGTACACAACCGTCCGTCCAGCAGTAGACTCACTCCGTCTCAACAACCCAGTGCAGCAGCGTGTCACATCTCATTTCGCCACGTAGAGCGCAGAGCTCCAGACGTCGGACCATCCTACATTACCACCATGGGTCTATTGCGCGTGCTCGGCGCTTTCGGCCGCCACACGGCGGACCTCGTGCGCTTCGGCAAAAGGTTCGAGGCCCGCACGGCCAGCGTGGACCAGTTCCAATGGAGCTACTTGATCCGACCCGCGGCCGACCCCACGAGTCGGGAGATCGTCGTGTTCCTGCACGGCTTGGGCTCTTCGAAAGAGGCTTGGGTGCGCGTCTCCAGCGGCCTCGGCCAGGACTACCACGTGGTGGTCCCCGATCTGCCGGGCCACGGCAGGACGACGCCGCTCGACCCAAACATGAACTTCGCCGCCGACCGACAGGCGCGCCGACTGCACGAGTTCTTCGAGTCGGAGCTGTACCCGAACAACAAGGTGCACCTCGTGGGCACGTGCATGGGCGCCACCATTGCCGGCGTGTACGCTGCAATGCACCCGAACCGGGTCAAGTCGCTCACGCTCATGTGTCCCTGGGGGATCTCGATGCCCAACATGAGCGTCACGCTCAGCGACGTCGAAGATCTCGGCAAACTCACGCTGCAGAGTCCAACCGAGACCTTGACGAGTGAAGTGGGCGAGTGGCGCGACCGCGTGGCGAGTACTGCCAACCTAGTGCACACGCCTCGTGTGTTCCGAGCTCTGGCAATTTCCAAGCACGGGCGGGCACGGGCGGTGATACACAAGGTGGTGCTGGACATGCTCGCGCACCCGACAAGTCTGGAAGACGAGCTGCACAGCATCCGAGCCAGGACCATGGTGGTCTGGGGCGACCAGGATGAAGTGCTGGACGTGTCATGTCTGAAGGTGCTCGACGACAAGCTCGACGTCGCACGCAAGCACGTGCTGGTGCTTGACAAGTGCGGACATCTCGTCCCGAGCGACAAGCCTGCCGAGTGCGTTGACGTGCTCAACAAGTTCCTGGCCGACGAGGAACTGAGCTTCACGTTCGCTCTCGCCGGACAAGCGGCCGTGATGGAGTTTTAGTTGCTAGGGCTTCTCGCCAGAACGAATGGCGAGTATATTTATCATTTATAAGCTGCTTTTGAGTGAATGCAATCGAGACAATGCGTCGCAGCGATTCAACCCGGAGTTCTTGGTTGTCAATTGAAATGCTGCAGTGTGTACGCCACTCAGTTGTTGTGCGGGCGCATAGCTGCCTGGGCTGAAAGTAAATTAGATGGTACAGTATTGGTCTTCAGTCAACCTGTTGGTATGCAAATGAAGCAATCTCGTTCCCATTCAGGTGAACAACTTCGACGAAGTGCTCACACGCCAATTTATCGAAAAGCGTAGATTGGGTATCATATTGTAGTCATTGCGATAAGAATACGAGGTCTGTGAGATGCCAAGTGAAGAGCTACCCGAAGACGATACTCGTCGTCCAGCGTTGCCATCAATCCATTTCACGGGAAAAGAGGGTGGTGCTAAGCGAACGTACCCATCATGCCAAGCCCGTTGTTCCTGTCTGTGATTGACGCAGCGCGTTTCGTGTCGGGATTCTCCGCCAAGTTTGCAAGCGTGGACAAGTACAACTGGAGTTACATCGAGAGACCAGGCAAAGACGAGCGTTCAGATGTCGTTGTTTTTCTCCACGGCTTTAGCTCCATGAAAGAATCTTGGGTGAGAGTCGCTCGAGGTGTCGACAAGCGCTACAGGATCATCATCCCAGATTTACCCGGCCATGGTCGCACGACACCGATCGATATACTAGCAAATTATTCAATACCGAACCAAGCTCAAAGGCTGCATGAGTTTTTGGAGAAGGAGGTCCCTGCGACGAAGAGAATTCACCTAGTCGGTTGCTCTATGGGCGGCATGCTAGCGGGAGTATACGCGGGACTCTATCCAGATCGTGTGAAGACGCTGGCACTGATCTGCCCCGCGGGGATAACGATGCCAACCAAGAGCGACCTACTGAAAATGCTCGAGGGATCGGGGCGAAACCTGCTGCTTGCACACACGCCCAAAGATATTCTCGAAATGAATCACGCGCTCAGCTTCAAACCGAAGAAACTCCCACATGCTGTGGCATCAATCATTGCCTCGGAGCGTAGGAAACAATTACCAGTGCTCGAGAAGATCAGCGGGGACGCGATGCAGAATCCCACCGCGCTGGAAGACTTGCTGCCGAATATCCGAGCAAAGACTCTGGTTATGTGGGGAAAATACGACCGAGTCCTGGATGTTTCGTGTGTGGAGATCCTTCAGAAGAAACTTGCACCCGAGGCACAAGGGACATTTTTGCTGTTCGACAATTGTGGTCACATCGTGCAGCACGAAAAGGTTGCGGAATGCATTGCTGCGATCAACAAGCTTCTACTGGACGATGGCGTGTCGGATACTATCAGTACGTCCAATCTACAGAGTCCAGAGAAACAACATGCCAACGGAAAGCTCCAGCTCCTTGCGCGCACGGCACGTCTGACCATCCCGAGCTGGAGATTGGCGGCGCCGCGTGCTTCAAAGACTTCGTACGTCGTGCAGTGAAATTAGCTCTATGCACGTGCATTTTGTAGTGTGACGCACTGCGAGTCGGGCGATGTCCGTACAATAGTAAACATGCAGTTTATTTTGCGTTTTCAAGTTAGTGATCCCGATCACTGATCCGGGCATTTGCCAACTGCCCCAGAATGGTGGTCATGGTAAAGTAAACACTATCATCCAATCGCCGGCCGTCCCAATCCCAATATCCACCAATCTCATCGCACTACGCAATCATTCTGCGAACCGATCGTCGGGCATTGACATATTTGCCATCAAGTCCCCACGATGAACTCCCTGCTAATGTCCGTGTTCGACGCCATCCGCTTCGTCTCAGGCTTCTCCGCCAAGAACGCGAGCGTGGACAAGTACAACTGGAGCTACATCGAGAGACCAGGCAAGGACGAGAAGGACACGGACGTCGTGGTGTTCCTGCACGGCTTCAGCTCCATGAAGGAGTCGTGGGTGCGCGTGGCCCGCGGCGTCGACAAGCGCTACAAGATCGTGATCCCGGACTTGCCGGGCCAAGGCCGCACCACGCCCGTGGATGCTTTGGCCAACTACTCGATGCCCAGCCAGGCCGAGAGGCTGCACGAGTTCCTAGAGAAGGAGCTGCCTGCAGACAAGAAGATCCACTTGGTGGGCTGCTCCATGGGCGGCATGCTGGCCGGGGTGTACGCCGGAATGTACCCGGAACGGGTCAAGTCGCTGACGATGGTGTGCCCGGCGGGCATCACCATGCCCAGGAAGAGTGTTTTACTGAAAATGCTCGAAGACTCTGGACGTAACCTGCTGCTCGCGCACACGGCCGATGATGTCATCGAGATGAACCAGGCGCTGAGCTACCAGCCCCACAAGATCCCACATGTCATCTCTTCTATCATCGCGTCGGAACGAGAGAAGCAGCTGCCCGTGTTGGAGAAGATCGTTGGCGATTCGCTGCAGAACCCGACCGTGTTGGAGGATCTGCTGCCCAACATCCGTGCGAAGACGTTAGTGATGTGGGGAAAGCATGACCGCGTGCTGGATGTGTCGTCGGTGGAGATACTGGAGAAGAAATTGACGCCGGAGGCTCAAGGGCAGGTCTTGCTGTTTGACGACTGCGGCCACATTCTGCAGCACGAGAAGTACGCCGAGTGCACGGCTGCAATCAACAAGTTCTTGGCAGGTGAAGCGCTTTCGATGAAGAACCTCATGTAAACAGGTAGAATAGAAGTATACTAAAACAACGAATACAGATGCACATCATTTATCTTGCAGACTTATTACGGTCGCCGAATGCTTCGTTTTGCTCGCGCAGAGCTTTTTTATTGTTTAGTTTTGCTATTTCATGAAAATATGTACTCATTGGGCGGAGACGTCCCTTGCCGTTGTCTTGCAATCCACTTCGCTCTTCGCCTTTGTTGGGTTTTCTCGTTTTCAACAGCGTTTGTTTTGCTGGGCCACTACGAAGTAGTGCTTGCTCTGTAGCAAAACTGCATACAAATGCTCAGGTCGGTTCAGGGCCACGCACACGGCTTACTCCGACAGAAGTGCATTCACGGCACCGCCGATGTTCCCATCTGCCAGCTCCAAAGCGCGGATGTTCTCGGCTGAATTGGCGAAGCCCATGGATGCCAGCAGCGTTAGCGCCTCCTCGTAGCCCGCCTTGCCCTCGGCCGCAACATAATCGTCATCAGCAGCTTCAGCTTCTTGCACTTCCGCATTTTCAATGATCTCGATGTCGTCGTCGGACGCAGCATCAGTGTGCTCAACAATGGCGTCCTCCTTTTCAACGTCCTCTGCACTTTCAGTCGTCGCGGTTTCCGACAGAGTGACCTCCGGGGTGCCATCACCAGGCACCACAATGTCGATCCAGAAGCGGTGGCCGAAGCTTACGTCTGCTGGGTCATACACACGCCAGAAACTGGTGTAGCGTCCAGGCTCCTTTGGAGCCACCAGATCCACACCAGCAATAAATTCTTCGCCTGGGGCGAGAGCTGGGAGATCAATGCGACTCGACTTCCTGTCCTCCGGGAACATCGGGTTGTCGCGCTGAGTGATCATGTAACAACCATCAGGCCAGGAACGCTCGCCGTCGTTTACAAGCTTCCACATCTTTCGAAGTGGCTTTCCTGCCTCGACAACGGTGCCGTCTTCGATAGTCACGTCTTCCAGGAAGCGCGCCTCGAGGTCGAAAGCATTACGCCCCCAGCGGCCGCGCCCACCGCAACCGTAACGGCGGTTGAGGCGTTCACGCTCCTCGTCATCGTCCGGGAAGCGCATGTGACGTCCGTGATGCTGTCCACGGAAACCACGGTAGTCTCGAGGGTTGAACTCTGAGTGGAACTCAAGCGGGCCATGCGGACCAGGGAATCCAAATGGAGGTGGTCCGAAACGACCAGGAAATCGAGGGGGGCCGTGGTGGTGCCAGTGACCATCAAAATCAGCTGGTGGAGGAGGAGGAGGGCCGTGGCCTTGGTGACCACGGAAATCTGGGCGTCCGTGTCCGAAAAAGTCAGGAGCATCCTCGCGAGGAGGCGGTGGGCCATGTCCGGGGAAACCTGGTGGACCCTCGTGGTGGGGATGCGGGCCGTGTCCGGGGAAACCTGGTGGGCCCTCGTGGTGGGGATGCGGACCATGGCCTCGGAAACCGGGTGGACCCTCGTGGTGGGGACGCGGGCCGTGGCCGCGGTAACCTGGCGGACCCTGAGGATGCGGCGGTGACGAAGTGAAATCGAAGACGCCGCGGTGGTGAGGGGGCGGACTGTTAAATGGGAAGCCAGGCGGACCGTGGTGGCCGTGGCGACCAAACTTACCATGGTGTCCATGATGTCCGTGGCCAAACTTGCCGTGGTGATGTCCAAATTTACCGTGGCGGCTGAACTTTCCCCCACGACGGCATGTGAACTTCAGAGCGTGCATCATTCCCGGTTCTTGGATCTTGGTGAAGGGCCCATGCGACTCGGACCACTCGCCGCTTGCTTCGCACGCCTCGCATAGGTCAAAGTCCTCCGCCGACTTGGACTTGAAGCGAATGCCCACGATGGGGCTCATCTCACACCCATCGCACACCACAAACGGGTGCACAAGTTCCGAAGTGTGTTTGTGTTTGGGGGCACGCGATGGGTCCGAGATCTTGATAAACGGTTCGTGGCTCACCCACTTGCCGCTGGCCTCACACTCTTCGCACAGGTCAAAGTCGGTCACTTCCAGTGACTTGTAGCGCACGCCAACGAGCGGCGCCTTCTCGCAGCCGTTGCACAGAACACCAAAGTGCACAGGCACCTCTTCGACAATGGCATCCACGTCCACCGTCTCGTGGTCATCACTGCTGCTGGAATTGCTGCTGCTTGAACTGGACGAGCCCGAGTCATCCTCGGCCAACTGCTCGTCATTGATACGGACCAGGCCCACCATGCACGACTTGGCCACCTGCACCATTGCCGGTTTCAGTGACGGACAGCGTGCCACCACCCGCTGGACGAACACCAGCAGTTCGTTGAAATGGGCCGTGGCCGTCTCTTCAATAGCCCGCGCGTCTTCTTCGTAGATAGCAGCGGCCATGACGTCGGCCAGCTCCTTGAACTCCTCAGAGGCGCTCAACTCCTCCACAGCCTTCTTGAACTCCTCGTCCTGTAGCACCACGAGCAGCTCCTTCTTGACGGCGGCCAGCTCCTCCGAGTCTTCGGCCACGTCCATCGTCTGCAGACTGGCCACCAGCAGGTTCATGGCGTTGGCCGGCGTGGGCTTCTTGGGCTTGGCCGTCGTCAGCTTGGACATGGCCGTCACCAGGCCACGCAGCTGCGTCTGCACAACCGCAGTGGCGCGACGGCCGGCCGCCGGCTCCTGAGGCGTCACAAGC
>JAHWLE010000682.1:0-18811 GCA_024679135.1 Phytophthora foliorum | reverse complement strand
GGCGCGGGGCAGGCGGAGACGATCGGACGCTGGCGGGCGGCGCGCTGCGGAGACGGAGGGGGCCTTTTGCTGCGGCTTTGGGGTTTTCCTCATGGCGGCATACAAACCGCGGGTGAGCAGAGTTTTGACCAATGGGAGTGATGGAAGTGTGGTGTACTGTGGTGTGGCACAGGCTTCATAGTTTTGAAAAGAAAAGAAAAACTTTGACGTTTGAAAAAGCAATAAGCAAGTGTGTGGCATTGCCGGTCAGCTATCGTACATGTTTGCAAGTTCGTTCTCACCGACTGGCAAATAACGTCATGTTCTGACGGTAGCGCCCATAAGCAGCATGCGCGTTGCTTTCTTGTTTATAGGCGTGGTTTGGTGTCATAGTTTGTCTGCTTTGTTCCGTCCAACAGAGCCTGCGGGGTAGCTGCTCTTCTGAGCAGCCAGACAAGGCTGGTATTAATAGAGATGCGTGTATATGCATACTAAAATATGTACATTCAGCATCTTCGTCTTCATAATCTTTTGAGATGATGCACTGGCGCCGATTGTGCGGCGTTGCTGAGGCCACGAGCCAAAGCAAAATACCTGTAACACAGCTGACCGCCAACCTAACGAACCTCCCCGCTTGGTTGCACCTTGACACACGATCGCCCTTCAGCTCGAAATTTGGGCCCTCAACCAGCTCATTTGAGAATTCACTCTCGGCCAAGCAGTACAAAACAAACTCCCTACCAAGCACCAGACATGTCTGACGCTCCGAGAATCTTCAACGGCTACGCTGCCTTCGACAAGACCGGCGAGTGCAAGCCCTGGCAGTTCGAGCCACGCCCGCTGGGTGCCGAGGACGTGGAGATCAAGGTTACGCACTGCGGTATCTGCGGCTCCGACGTGCACACGGTGGACAGTGGCTGGGGCCCTACGCCGTACCCGTGTGTGGCAGGCCATGAGATCGTCGGAGAGGTGGCTGCGGTTGGCACCAAGGTGAAGAGTCTTACCGTGGGCGATCGTGTGGGCGTTGGCGCACAGGCCTGGGCGTGCCTGAACCGCGACCCGAACGACCACTGCCGCGACTGCGCTGATGGAGAGGATGCCGTGTGCGACCACAGTGTCTTCACCATCAACGCCGCGTACAAGGATGGTTCCCGGCAGCAGGGCGGCTTTGCCGACTACCTACGCGTGGACAACAACTACGCCTTCAAAATCCCGGACGCGCTGCCGTCCGACGCGGCCGCTCCGCTCATGTGTGCCGGCGCGACGGTGTTCACTCCTTTAAAGCAGGAGGGCGTCAAAGCTGGCGACCGTGTCGGTGTGATCGGCATCGGCGGCCTAGGCCACATCGCCATCCAGTTCATCCGCGCGCTGGGTGCCACACCGGTTGCCTTCTCGCGCTCATCGAAGAAGGAGAAAGAGATCCGTGCGCTGGGTGCGGAGGAGTTCTACGACCTGAGCAACCCGGAGCACCAGAAGAAGGCGGCTGGCTGCGTCGACTTCCTCCTGCTGACCGCCGACGCCAAGGACATGCCGTACGACCTGTACGTGGGTCTTGTGCGCAAGCGCGGCACGTTTATCATGGTGGGTCTCCCTCCTGATCAGGTGAAGATCACGCCGTGGTTCTTGGTTCCTCGCGCCATCCGTGTGCGTGGTAGTGCGATTGGTAGCATTCAGGATATCAAGGACATGCTGGAGGTGGCAGCGAAGGGCAACGTGCGCCCGATCATCGAGAAGCTGCCGATGAGCGAGGTGAACAAAGGCCTGGACAAGGTGCGCGACGGTAGTGTACGCTACCGCGTGGTGCTCGAGAACTAAACGGTTTAGTGACGTCGTGACTGCCTGCTTAGCGGTATGATAGCGTTATGCCGATGGCTCAAATGAAGAAAAATAAAACGATATGGTGCGATGATACCAACGTTAACTTCATGTGCCATGGTCTGTTTGCCGTAAGTTCTGCAAATTACACCACCTAGCCGCACATTAGTGCCCAAAACGTTCCAGAAATGATTTCACCTGATGTGAGTTTGTCGTTACTCGGTGTCCCATTAAGCGGATGACGGACGAGCAGGACCAGGCGGCGTCGCTGCGCGCCTTCGTGGCCTCGAGCGATGGTATCATCGCTAAGACGGCGCTGCAGTACGTGGACTTTGTGCGCTGCAGACGCCGCGTGGTGGACGCCAGCAAGTGGCTCAAGCTCAAGTCGGAGCGGGGCATCGACCTGTTCACGGAGCGCGTGGAGCTGCGCAGCGTCTGCAACACGCGGCGCTCGTTGCCCAATGATTGCAGCTCTGTGGAGTCCTTCGGGGCGCTGCGCACCACCATGGTGAGCGCCTTCGGGGGCGGCACGTTGCCCGGATCGCTGGACGAGGTCATGGACGGACTGTACGCCGACACGACGGAGCAGATGCAGCGGAACGCCCCCATCCAGTACGGACACGTCCTGGACTGCGGAGTCGTGCGCACATTCCGCACGCGCTCGGACGCCAAGCCGCACGAGTTCTTCGGCGTCAAATCCGTGGAGAAGTTCGGCCACGTCCCGGGGGTCATCGATCAGCTCTGCTGGGTCGAACGCATGGACACGATGGTCACAGCCGGTAGACGCTTTGGCTTCCAGTTAATCAAGTCGGTGGAGACGGAGGACCGGACGTCGGACCAGTCGGTTCGCCGTGTCAACATGTCGGTGTGCTACTTGTACTGCCAGACTGCGCCGGGTGCAGTGGACGTGTTTATCCGCGGGATCGTAGAACTGCCGGGGGGCGCCAAGTCCAGACGCCGACAGGATACTATTAGTGCAGCGGGGGACTACATCCTTGCTACGATCCACGGACGCGAGTGTCAACGCATGAAGACGATAACTGCGCTGATTGAGAAGTCCAAGACGGAGCGCGAGAGCCTCGCGTACGTTGCTTGTCTCTTTGGCTGGATCCTATCGTCGTCCAATTCACGCTATCTTGTTGTCTCTTGTAGTGCCTGTCATTGCTCAAAGATTGTCCGCGGGCTGGAGAAAGTCGTACGTCCAGACTGAAGTCTGTCTGTCTGCTGCTGCCTTCGATCGTCTTAGTGTAGAGACCTCACCTGGAGTGATTTCTTTGTTGCTTCAGGAAATGTGTTCGGGCTGTCGAGACGCGATGCGCCGTCCAAAGCTGGTGGCGTTGGTCGACGCTGACAGCAGGCGACGCGGTTCCCTAGGTGCGTTTTGGTGGCGGATGAAGAAGTCATAGCCAGCACCTGACGGTTGTTCATGACTCCATCAGCCCCGAGCGAGTCACTGCGAGGTGCCAAACTCCAGTCGCGCTTTGGCAGCACCCGCGGCGACGGTGAATTACCGGATACCGTCACCAAGAGCTACCGCGAATCCGAGTCGTTCCGAATGCTGCTTCCGATTCGAGACCCGCGTCCAAGCTCCAACTACCGTGTGAACCGCAAAAAGCGAGAAAACGTCCTGATCACCATGCTCCGCAAGCACGAGCGAGCGCGTTCGGCGTCTGTGTCGGGCGCCTAGCTGGCCCATATTGCAATAATAGAGAGGTTTAGTTTTGTACATTGCATCACGCTTTACATTATAAAATGCCCAAAATAAGCGAGTCCCCCAACCCTACCGTGTCGTTGATGTAATGCAAGACAAGAAATCCATTATAAGCAGCCACATTTAATGCAAACAAATTCCTTGCATTATAGATCTCAGAGCACATATCCTTGTTATGGCGATCGCCTAAATATATCGGATTCAGAGGGGATTGAAGTTGACTATCATTCCGCATTCCGCGGGTGAAGCAAACAGGATACCCACCTCCTAGGGCGATGACTCTAGAAGAGCTCAACGACCTGTACAACAGGAGTCTACTATCAGATGATGTGCTCAGTGTTCGGACAACGACTCCTCCGGTGGCGGCGGCGAAGTCGTCGGAAGCAGCTCTAGTGAAGACGACGAGAATGGAGCAGCTACGACACTTTGGTATTTAAGCGCATGCTTCCTCTTATGGCCGTTGTAGGCTTGGCGTTGATTGTAGGTAGGACGACAAATGGCTCGGACGGTGCCGTCAATAAACCCTATGCAGCTGTCGAGAGTACCTGACTTCTCGTGAACGCAGCGGGTGCATTCAACCTTGCACTGATCGATCATCTCCGCGTCAAACTCCATTTTAACTTTGACCTTGTCGTAAATAATGCCAGCCGTAACCAGGAACGCTGAGCAAAGTATGCCAACTGAGCGACCAAACATGCCAATCATGTCTTTCCATCAGCAAGGATACGATAATCGCATTAATACGATGCAGAACGCCTCCAGGCTGGGAACGTTGACGCCTTGAGCTGTACGAATAAGCGCAGGAAGTTTTAGGAAGCCGTGGATGTCTTGAACTTGCTGTCGTTTAAGGCGAAATCGATACCAGCAGATTGCCTCTGGCGTCGACTGCAAGCTGAACGTGACCCCCGGTATTGGTATCTGCTCCTCAACCTCCTTCTCCATTTCGGCGTGGATGAGCTGGGCAAGGAGTTCTTCATCTTCTATCAGCGCTGCCGTAAGAGCTGTGTTCATGCTGCAAACTTGCTTTGACCTCTCAAACAAAATCACTTCAACGAGAGTGATGGTCAGTCTTCAACGTGTTGCTTGGCTTAATGCAAAGTGTTAGACGTTTAGCAAACTTCCACTAACATTCAAATACATTATCATTATCGGGAACCCAATTGGAGATAATGGAAAACGTGATGTAATGTACAAAACTAACCTCTCTAATGTCGCAAATATTATATTATAGCAATACGGGGACCAATCACGACTCGGATATTTGCGTCTTTTCTCGAATATTCGCGTCTTTTCTCGAATATTCGCGGCCGAAATCGCGATATCCGAATCAGCCACTTCAACGCTGGGTCTCACAATTGAATTCGCCGAGTGAAGCACAAGCAGCGAAGGCTACAGATACAAAGACAAACCGCAATGGGCAAAGACTACTACGCCGTGCTAAACGTGGCCAAGGGCGCGACCGACGACGAGCTGCGCAAGGCGTACCGCAAGCTGGCGCTCAAGTGGCACCCGGACAAGAACCCGAACGACCGCGACGGCGCGCAGAAGAAGTTCCAGGAGATCGGCGAGGCCTACGAGGTGCTGAGCGACAAGAAGAAGCGCGAGATCTACGACATGTACGGCGAGGAAGGGCTCAAGGGCCAGCCAGCAGGGCCCGAGGGCCCCGAGGGAGGCGTGCCAAGCGGCATGGGCGGGATGCCCGGAGGCTTCACGTACACGACGTCCAGCGGCGGCTTCCCGGGGGGTAGCAGCTTCTCCTTCCACTCGACGGACCCGTCCAAGATCTTCGAGCAGTTCTTCGGCACCTCCAACCTACACGAGGCCGAGGGCCGCGACCCCATGGCCTCCATGTTCGGCGACATGGGCTTCGGCGGCATGCGCGGCATGAGAAGCGGCGGCTTTGGCGGTCGCGACCCCTTCGGCCAGCAGAGACAGCCGCAGCAGCTCAAGAGCGAGCTGGAGGTGCCGCTGGAGCAGCTCTACACGGGCTGCACCAAGAAGCTCAAGATCACGCGGAAGGTGCACGACCCGAGCTCGAACCAACTGCGCGAGGAGCAGAAGATCCTCGAGATTGACGTCAAGCCGGGCTGGAAGGACGGCACCAAGGTGACGTTTGAGGGCCAGGGCGACGCGCTGCCCGGCCGACCAGCTCAAGATATCGTGTTCGTCATCAAGCAGAAGCCACACAAGTTCACGCGCGACGGCGACAACCTGCTGTACCGCGCCAAACTGTCGCTGCGAGACGCACTGCTGGGCAGCGGCACGTTGACCATCAAGACACTGGACGGACGCGAGGTGCCCGTTCCGCTGGGAGGTGTCGTCGCTCCCGGTACACAGATGGTGATCGCGGGCGAGGGCATGCCGCTGCAGAAGAGACCCTCGCAACGCGGCAACCTGGTGGTGGAGTTCGACGTGCAGTTCCCCACCAAACTCACAGAGGCGCAGAAGAGCATGGTGCGCCAGGCACTGTAAGCTTACCAGTTTTGTTAGGCTAAGACGAGTTGTCAGTCTGTAGGTGTTGGTCATTTATTTTGCTAACTGAACAATAGATAAGTTGAAACATGACAAGCAGGGCTCGACGCCACCGGAATTTGGTGGTGCAGTCTCAAGATTTGAAGAGCAAGACTTCACACGCAATTTCGATATGTTACAAGATTAATTGGGTTCTGCTCTCGTTCGCGTCTTCGCCTCCGCTCCTCTCGGCTCTTCGCTTCTCTCCCTTTTCCACTTCCGTATCAACTTGTTTTTCTTGTCTTGATGGCTCCGTCGGCTTCTCTCCATGTCTTGGGCCAGCGAACGGACGAAACGCATATGCAACGGGAGTCAGTGAAAGGAATAAAAAAGCAAAGTCCGTTCACGCGCGAGTGGGAAGCCATCCACCGACCGACGCAGCGAGAGAAGCGATTAAAAAAGGTTCCGAGACGTCGCCATCCATCCGTCAATCACTCCCGTCTTCCCTCACATGGTGCCGCGACGGATATGCTGGTAGACGAGTCCTTCGGGCGTGAGCTGCGGCTTGTGGCCAGAGGACGCAGCCCAGGCCATGATGTTGATGTCGTCCTTGGTGGTCTTGACGGCGTCCGCGGCCTTCTTGGCCTGCTGCTCCTTGGCCTTGGCCAGGATCTTGCTCACGCCGTCGGCGAAGGCGTTGGCGTTGTCGCCGCACTCGAGCTTGAGCACGTCAACCTTGAGCTGCATCTGGTCCAGCAGCGCCACGTTGTCCTTGGCCAGCTTCTTCTCCATGCGGCGGCGCTCGCTGTGCAGGCCCGTGAGCTGCTTCTGCAGGCGGTTCACGAGGAACTCCTGCTCCTGCTCCAGCTCGTTCTCGAGGTGCACCTTCTCGTGGAGGATCTTGGCCACCTGCGACTCGAGCGCCTTGCGCACGCCGTTGTCCTCGTTCTGCAGCTCCTGCAGCAGCCGCTCCTTCTCGGCGCGCGCGGCCTCGAGCTGCTTCGAGAGGCGGTTCACAATGTACTCCTGCTCGTTCTCGAGCTTGTTCTCGAGGTCCACCTTCTCCTTGCGCAGCTGGTTCAGCTTCTTCTGCAGGTTGTTGGTCAGCAGCTCCTCCTCGCGCTCCACCTCGAGCGCCAGCTTCTCCTTCTCGCTCTTCACGTCGTGCAGGCGCTTCATGAGGCGGTTCGTCATGCGCTCCTCCTCGAACTCCGTCGACTCGCCTAGCGCCACCAGCGACAGGCGCAGCGCCTTCACCTCCGCCTCCAGCAGGGCCGTGCGCTGGCGCTCCAGCAGCAGCGCGTCGTCCTCCACGGGGTTATTCGCCATCTCCTAAGACTCTTGAGCCCCGCGCAGCTTTTTGGGAAGTGGCGACGAGGAAGAGGCACGACAGACGGAAAAGGGGATGGGCCACGACGGATTGAGCTAAAACAGCGCGAGTTAGCTCATTCCGGGGGAACGCCGCCGCTAATTCCGACCGCAGCTTCAACTGGGAACGAACTGTGGTGAACATGTACCATGGTATGGCCGACGCTGTGAGGCTGGATATGACGGGTCTGCTTCGGACTATAATATGTTGCATCTGGCGCTTGCTGGCGGCAGAAAGCCGCACCTTTGTTTCTATCGCTTGACGGATGGGTAATATTTGGCTCGAATTTTCGACGCGGTGATTCCTAGCGGTTGTCGAGGGCTGCAAGGCCTTGTAGTGTGTTGCCTTACCTGGTAACACAGTCGCGATTTGAGGTTTCGACGGGCGGACGTCTCGATGGTGGCCACGTTGAAGTTGCCTTCAACTGTAGTCCCACGGCAGAGGCCTTGGTCAGCGTGTCCGACTCCGACCGAAAATCACCTTTGCCCCCCTCCCTCTGCTGCAGCTGGTGAACGCCGCACTCTCTGGTCCGCATCTTGCCCAGGTGTCGTGGTCGTCGAGATACTTTGCTTGACGATCAAGTAGTGTTTCAGTCTGAAATTGAACATGCAACAAAAAAGATTCCGGAGCGCAGTTTGGTGTACAAAGGATGGAGCATTTTGCCAAGTAAATGCAGAATTTGTAATAGGTCTTGTAAGTCGGATCACCAGTCTCATGACGTTTACAATGGAGTAGCTTGGGCAGCGATCGAGAAAAGCTCAAGAGCGCTAATCGGTTGAAGTTGTCAATTCGAGAATGCCAAAAGAATGTTCACACCGTTCTAAAACGTCTACTCAAAAGAATGTTATATCCTCGTTCTGGAGATATAGATAATATCTCCTCAGGTCGAAGCGGAAATGATAATAATGCATGATTGATGCGCTGAGACTTCAAGCCGTGACATGGACAGATTCGAGTTAGCCGTCAAGTGTCATTGTCTTGCATGGTCCACAGCGGAATTTCCCTTTGAACGCCATCGTTGCACCATGACGACCGATTGCAGCCGTTCATTCGTGGCGAACGGCTCCTCGATAAGTGGTCGCGTTTGTCAATCATAAGATTTCTCGCCGCGTGCTGGCTGGCCACTATGGCAAGCAAAATCTTGCTGCTGCTCGTGACAGTGTCGACAATAATCGCGGATGCGACTACCGTAGTGCCGGACTTCGCCGGGATGATCTACCCGTCATCTTCTGTCAGCCAACACGTGCAGTTCGGAGACCCCAGCTCGTCCTTCCCCACCGCTTACGAGTTCGTCGCGCCCACAACGGAATCTGTTACTTGTGTCGACGTCCACCTGTGTCTTGAGCTGCAGATTTCGTCGGTTTTCGATATGAACCCTTTCTTCCTGCACCGGTACGATACCAACACGCCGTTGGTCTCCGCCACCTTCGACGGCTACGACGCAAAGGACATTTTGCCGCTGATCCCAAGCAGCACTGATGGTGAGCCTACGGTGTGGTGGTTCCAGTCCAACGCGACAAATCCTTCGACTGGGAGTGCTACCGGTACTAGCACTATTAGTGGACCGCCTGCAATCGACATGCTCTTGCGTCTTCGACAGCGAAGTCAGAGACTATCGGCTCGAGACCAACTTCTCGTTCAAATGCACTTTGAAGTGGTGGACTCTCGCACCGTAACGAGCGAGATCCAGGTGTACAGTGTGTACGGCAGTCAGCTCGTGACGCACACAACACGTCGCGTGGATGCAAACACCATTCGAGTGGCGCTTTCCATTACAAGAGATAGTGAGAAGAGGGATGTCAATTCGTCGGATGTATACCCATTGGCTGCAACGACCTTGTCAGACACTACGAGTGGCGCAAGTGCGTCTGAAGCTTCGTGTGATGCTTGTGGTGATTTGCTCGATGCTTGTGAAGATATTGAGTCGTGTCAAAGCGTGGTTTTGCCTTGCTTAATATCACAATTGGAAGCGATGGCTGTCAGCAGTGGCCAAAGCACCAATAATGAAGGTAGCGGAAGTGGACTTGGGGGTGATGGTCAAAATTCTAATGGAGATACCGGAAGTAGATCAAGTGGATCGGACGTGGCCGAGCACTACATCACTGAACGCGTGGACTTAATTGGACCTTTAGCAGTGTGTGCTGCTACTCTTCCGACTACATCGTGGCTCCCTATTCGGCAAGCGCTGTTTTGCCTTGCACGCCTTAAATGTCCCCTTGGACTCGTACCTGGTGAACATCCAGGCGAACGATATCCCACAATACTCCGAATGAGCACGAATGGCTCACAAACCTTTGTAGTGACGCCAACAATAAGCGGGACAAACAATGTGAACCTTACGATAGTGATGCGCGATATTCGATCGAGTGTGAATGACCAGCAAGCGTTCGCGTACAGTGCTTCGGCTACCTACCTGGGCATGTTCTTGCGCTCCTTCGTGCTGCAACAAGCTGCAGAAGTCTCGGTACTCGTAGAATCTGACGCAAACGATCTGAGTACACTGCAGATATCGCTCAACTATTCGAATGCATTGATGCTGAAATCACTGGCATTTAACACAACCGCAGGTCAAGTCCCCATGATTAAGGACGTGCCAGCGCAAGCTGTTATTGAGTATCCAGCATCATCCTCTGGACCAGTACTCGACATAATTCTTGGTGAACTTCGGGAGCGTGTCAGTGACTCTTTCAGTGCAAGTCCGTGGATACTGGCAGCGGATTGCTTATCATGTAGCATGCAGCTTTTTGGATGCTCGTCTGACGCTGTCTCTAATAATTTGTGCAGCTACAGAACCATGGCTAGCAGTTTTGGGATGTGTATTCGAGACCAGCTTCCGCCAAAAGTTTACAAAGGAATTATGCAAGGAACCGCGAGTAGAAAAACCGTTGCCGCTGAGATATCCCGATGTGTGTCTGCTGCTTCATATGCCACGAATGAACTGGATTCAATTCTGAAGGCAAGCTCTAGTTTAGCGTGCTTTGCATCAACCCGCTGTCCTTTTGGTCCGATTGCTCTGGTACAAGATGCGCGAGCTATTATTTTGGAGACCACTTCGTACGTTCAACTGCTGAGAATTTCACCAAGCTCATCGACTGGCGCTGTCAGCATTCAGATCGAGTACAAAACTGGCGAGTTCCTGGTCGGAACCACCTCACCGATCTACATCGTCTCCACCGAAAATGAAATCGAGGAAATTATAAGCAACGCATTGGCGTCAACTGGTGCCGAGGTATTCGTACGTTCTTCAGACGGAAAGAATTCAAGAACCGAGTGGATATTAGAAATTATCTATCGTTATGTGTTTCTCGCTGGAAAGTTTTCTGCCAATGCAAAGGTGAATGGTCATTCTCTTGGGTCGGGCGCGATGAAGCAGGTTTTGATGGAGGGTGATGATGCTCAGCTCCGAGCAGTGCCACGCAATCGGACGAAGGTGTTCAAGCAGTCCGAAGTCGAGCCTACTAGCCCGACTTATGCTCTGCCACCGAATGATAAGTGCCGCAAATGTGCACTAGTCACGACGAGGTGCCAAAGTGATCCCGTTTGCTCCTTATTTTCTCGAGAAACACTAGTTCCTTCACTACGTGCTGCTGATGTGACCCAAACGAAGACATCATTGAATGCAAATGGTCAGGAGACTTTCGAGTTTGATTTGGTTCCAACTCTCCAATCCGCTGTAGCTGACGGATTCAGCGACTGGAATCTTCTTGCTGCTGAGCTGTATTGCTTCGCTGAGGTACAATGCGATATGGAGTACACCGACATTCAAGACACCACTTCTGGATCTCATCTGCCCACGTACTTGAGCCTGGGCAAATTCTTAACGGAGCTGCATGTGCGCACTTATATCGACACGCAGTGGACAATGACAATATTGGAGAGAAATTTTATCTACCAGCCAAGTCAGGCATCAGCGACAACGATTATTTTAGCAGCTGAAGGTTTCCTGAATTGGATGAAGACAAAGATGAGCTATGTTGTACCAAACATCAATGTGCAGCACTCAGGGAGCTGGACGGAGGAGGACACAGGGGCTGCGGTTGGCATTATAACGCTATACGGACAGTACGATGAGTTCATTAGTCGCTATTTGATGGCGAATTTGACGACGGTACCTTCATTTTCTGCTTCAAGCCCTGAGGGTATTCCACCTGCTGGGGTCAACGTGACACACTGGAACCTATCACTCACTTCTGTAGGTCATGCTCCACAATACAGCAAGCTGCTTGATCTGCTAAGGTTTGGCGTAGATGCTAGCGACTCCACTACGACCCCTTCCACGAAGTATATTGCACCGACAGATGAGTGTCGGGCTTGCGAAGCAGCCACTTTGAGGTGCCAGAATGATACAGAGTGTGTTCAATTTTCTCGAGAGAAGGTTGTACCTCTTCTTCGCGCCGGAAATGGTGAATTTGACGTCAGTTTGTGGGACGATCAGGGCCGCGCACGCATTGCATTCCCCTTTGGCCCGAAGCTTTATTCTCTGACATCCAGTGCGTTTATCTCTCTTGAGAGTTGGGATGTGCTCGCTGCGGAGTTATCATGCTTCGCTAAATCCCAGTGTGATTTAGAGTACGATGACATTCTAGAACCGACCATAAAAGTTCACTCTCCGACATATCTAAGCATCGACAGACAAGGGATTACGCTGTGTGTGCATACGTACACTAACACAGAATGGAGCATGGAAATTAGTGGTTCCGTGTTGACTTACGTTCCAAATGCGAGCACGTCAAATTCGTCATACGATGCTGCTATTGCACTTCGTGACTGGATTGAAGAGAAAACGACTCAGGATCCTTACAATTTCAATTTCGCAGGGGGAGAACCAACAGTTGAAGCAATGGATGGAATCGCCACCTTCAATGTTACTCTTGATGGACCGTGGAGCACGTTAGGGTCGAACAATTTGCTTCTTACCGCGTCTTTGGTGCCTAAATTGAAGGCAACAGGAGGAACAGGTGCGAATATTATTCAAGTGGATGTTGTGCCTTGGGGGCTATCTTTTTATTCTGTTAATTACAAGCCGCAATACAGCAAGTTGATTGATCTACTGGAATCTGGGTTTGTCGAAGAATCGTCAACCCAAAGTCCTTCGGCATCTCCAAGCGCTACTTCCGATGGAAGTGCAAACAGTGATGGCTATGAATGTGTTGACTGCATTAAACGGCTGAAAAACTGTCGACAAGACACCACTTGTGCTTCAGCATTAACTAGCCTGACGACTCAGCTCCAGGATTCAATGGAATCTGAGCAGTACACGTACGATGCAACAGAGCTTATGCTGGATTCAATCTTTCCAGCCATTGCAACTGCGGATGGCCGACAAAAAATGCTTTCGTTGATTGCTTGTAGCAGTTCACTCTGTATTCAAAAGTCCTGTGATATTGTCGAACCTGGAAAATTGGCAACCTTGAAAGTGATACCAGCCACATGCACGTTCACGGTAAATACAGGATTAACGATCAACATCCAGTTGCATGGTCAAGTCTACTCTTATGCTGAAATTGATGATGCAGCAGCATTCGCTCTGTTTGTGGAAAATGAGGTGCTTGGAGGCTACAAATCATCCTGCATCCAAGTGAAAGCTACGAAGGAAAGTGTTCTTACGGACAAAGTAATTTACACGTTTATCTTAAACGGATCGGTAGCTGCTGCACCACCCCATTTTTACCCTGGCGATGGAACTGCGTTCGAGGACAGTACCGAGTCCCCAGCAAAATTTCTCTTCACTGCTTCGACGCAAAAGCTTCTGGATGTTTATCAACCATGGATAAGCTGGCTAATATCTGCCGACACGAGCAGTGTTCCCGCAGACTCGACCACCGATCCTACATTATTAGAAATGCTGCCTAAAGGAGATGCATGCCGTAAGTGTGCTGGTGAAATACAAAGGTGCCTAGATGACACAGAGTGTGCGGAGTACTCGCACAATGTGCTGCTTCCCTGGCTTCGTGACGCTGCGCAGTCAAACGAAAACGTGGAGGTCGATTTGACTCCAGTTCTTACGGCTTTTACATCCAGCTCGCGAGAAGCCTGGCATGCGCTTTCCGCCGAGCTAGTATGTCTTGCATTAACAAACTGCGAAACGGGGTATTATGGCGTAAATACGGATGGTGTCTATCACCCTTCGACTCTGAGCATCGATCCGATGGCTGTCAACCTCTTCGTGTGCACATACGCAGACACGCAGTGGAACGTCTCAATAAACGGCGAAACGTCCTCGTACACTCCTACCACAGATGCGTTGGAGTTTAGTGAAGCTCTTCCAGCTTTTCAAAGCTGGATTGATTCACTGGGGAATAACGAATCATTGGACCTGGACATCCACTCTGAAGGTTGGGATGAGGATGGCACCGCTGTCACTTTTGACGTCAAATGTTTTGGAGATTACGATGCTTCCAGTGGTCGCTACGCATTGCTCTCTCCGATGCTAATCCCAAACTTCACTGCAGTTGGAGGGACTGCAGGTGAAAATACAGACACCTCACCACTCGCCAAGGTTAAAGTCACACTGTGGAAGATATCTCTTTCGTCAAGTGAGCAGAACCATGACAAACTCCTCGATCTACTGGAATATGGTATTGCTGGCGCCACGATCCCCGTGCCAAACTCAACGGTAGCGTCTCCTGCAAAGTTGATTCCGTCGTCTGACAAATGCCAAAGGTGTTCATCGACCCTTGCAAAGTGCCAGCAGGACGACGGGTGTACCTCATTGTCAGACTACGCGTTGATTCCTCTGTTAAGCACAAAGGCACCGCCTTTGCAAATAAGTGTGATTAAGGACTCTGGTGGGGCTGCAGCCTTCAGCGCCGACCTATATTCAATACTGTTTTCGCTGGGTTCTAGTGAATACAACACCCCGACAGCTTGGAACTTGGTTGCCGCTGAATTTTCTTGCCTCGCGTACGATGCGTGTGACATGGAGTACATCGATGTGTACGATAAACTTACAAACGCGCATCCACAGATGGACTTGGATATCGCGCGTTCATCGGTCCACGTGGAAATGCGTACATACATAGATACCGAATGGAATATTGCGGTAAATGGGATCATTTTCTCGTTCACTCCTATTGACGAGCCTAATAAGGTAATTGCTGACACAGCCCGAGAGCTTCAAGGCTGGTTAGAGGCCCTGAATACAGATACCTCGATGCAGCTTGAGGTACAAGTGGTTGAGCAAATCGTCGATGTGGAGAACGTCACATTCAGTATTCGATTCTTTGGGAGTTTTGACGATGACCTGTACCAGTATATGCTGGTGAATCCAGCGATGATTCCCAGCTTCTCGGTCGTAGGAGGAACCACTGAGGACTATGACGGAATTTCGCCAGCAGAGGCAAATGTTACACTCCCTAGTCTGACGGTCTTGTCCGAGTCGATGAAACCACAGTATAGTAGACTACTCGATATGCTATCTGATGGCATCGCAAGTTCAACCCCAGTTCCAACTCCAACTTCAGCTAGATCCATGACTTCAAGCGACCCGTGCCGAACTTGCCAAGCTGCCACAGCTCTCTGTCGTAGCAATACCGATTGCTTGATTTCTTCTCAAAACACACTCGTGCCACTGCTGCGAGATACGACGATGTCTTTGAGTATGCGGCCGAAATACGAGTCTGGTGCCGCTCGTGTTTCCTTGGACATGAGCTCGGTTCTGCACTCCCTTGCGTCCATGACAGCAGACGCCTTCCTCACGCGCGAAGCGTGGGACATGCTCGCAAATGAACTCGCGTGTTTTGCAAACACCGCTTGCGACTTGGAATACGACGACGTGAATTCGCCGATCTGGGGGAATCACATCCCTACTTCACTGAGCATCACCGAGGTGTCGGTCTTCATTTCCATTCGCACGTACGTTAACACGGAGTGGAACATGACAATCGGTGGCTCCACACTCTCGTACACGCCCCCGCCTCCCAGTTCCACAACGGCAAACGCTGCTCATACCGATTTTCGCGACTGGATCGAGACGTGGTTCAGTGAATCACCGCGCAACCTCCTTGTCGACAAACAAGAGCCGAGCATCGACTATATATCGAATAGTTTCACATTTGTCATGAACTTCTCCGCCTCGTCAACTTGGTACGGCAACGCATTGGCCCCGCCGTGGCTGATCCCTCGTTTTCAAGTCACTGGGGGGGAAGCAGGTGGAGGGACCACCGACGCACCGGCAGCTGAAGCCAACGTCACTCTCTGGGACGTAGAGGTCGTGAGTTCTGGCCAGATTCCTCAGTACAACAAACTGTTGTTTATGCTCGATCTCTACCAGGACTGGTGAAGTTGTCAATACAAAGTCCTCGTCTTGTTGCCAGCTCCTAAACGGAAATCGACTTTTGGTAATGGGGTCGATCTCTTGGACTGGAACTCTCGGCAAGCCCAATTTCTCGAACCTCTCGTCTGCCGGTAAGTGTCCGATATTTTTTACACTTGAAAATTGTATGGCAACTTCAACTTGTTTTTTTGCGCCTCGATTCCGCAGCCTCCTTCGAGGTTCTCGTCCTTTTCCGGCTTCTTTGACTTCTCTGCACTGGGTTTACCACGCTTGTGTTTTCCACCCTTAACGAGATAACTTCGACTTATTATACTACTTCCGAATGTCGGTGTCGTTTGAATCAATTCGCAATAAACCCAAAACACCCACTGGTGGGGCTTTTCTAAATAACCCATTTTCACTTTGCATATATCCTGAGGTGTTATGTCGTCGAACTGGGGTGGCTGGGGTACCAAGCTCAACGTGACGTCCATCGTCTCGCAGGGGCTGGAGCAGGTGCGCAGTCTGCGCGAGGACGTGGAGAAGTCCTTCGACCAGGTGGTGACGGGAGCGCCGGGCTCCAGGCCTCTGCCCCCATCGCTCGGCCACCAAATTGAGGACACGGCGGGGGAAAATGAGGCGAATAAGTCGCAGAATGAGGCAGGCCATGCGGATCTAAATGAGGACAAAAGTTCCACGGAGACAAATGTTGAAGCTATAGAGACGGAAGTTGCTACTATGGAAAAGACCACGGAGCTGCAAGAAGAGGAGACTAAGGAGGAGGAAGCGGAGCAGCAGGAACAGGAGCCCCACAATGAAGCACAAGAGGAACAAGAAGACGCTGTTGAAGTTGCAGAAGAGGAGCAGGAACAGGTTGAAGAGGAGACTGAAGAGCAGGTACCTGAGGAGACTGGAGAAGAGCAGGAGGAGGCTGTCACTCAAGAGGCTCAAGAGGACTCGGATCTGGACGTGGCGGCGTTGCGGAAGGAGCTGCAGGTACGCGAGTCGCAGCTGTTGGCGACGTCCACGACGATCCGAGAGCTGCACGACGAGCTGGACAAGACGTGCCTCCGGGAGGTTGCGGCCGTGGAGCGCACGCAGTTCCTGACGGAGCAGCTGGAGAACATGCGCCGTGAGGTGGCCAAGCTGACGCAGCTACACCGCGACACGAGTACCAGCCAAAGTGCGGACGTCCAGGCGCTGCAAATGGCTCTGGCGGACAAGGAGGAGAAGCTGAGCGGGCTGCTGGATGAAGGGCAGGCGCTTTCGGTCAAGCAGGCGCAGCTGGAGCAGAGGCTGCGGACGCTACGGAAAGAGAAGGACGAGCTGGAGGAGCGAGCGCTCAAGTCGCAGTCACAATTCGAGACGTCTGCCGAGGAGGTGAAGGAGCTATCGGTGAAGCTGAAGGCAAGTGAGGACGAGAAGACGCGCCTGGCACAAGAAAACTGTCTGTTGGCAAGCAGTGCGGATGGCATCACTGCGAAGGCGGAGAAGGCCGCGCGTGATGCGCTAGAAGCTGCGCAGCAGCTGGAGAAATTGCAGACTCAGGTGCAAGAACTGACCCTCGATGTAAGCAGGAAAAGCGAAGAAATTGAAAAACTCAAGACGGCTACCCAGTCGAACGAGGCTCTAAACCTTGAAAAGTCGGAGCTTCAGCAGACGTTGCAGTTTTTACAAGATAATGTCCGTGATCTGGAGCAAGAGGCAGCTCGTCGCGAGGAAATGGCGAGAGCTGAGATTGCAGACCTGAAGCGCAAGTGGCAAGACGCCGTGGGTCGTGTGGACATGCTGGGGCAGAGTATTTCCGAGGCCACGCAACCTCTTCTGCGCCAGATTCATGCGTTGCAGGAGGACCAGCGATCGAGGCAAGAGAGTTGGAAAGCAACTGAAAGCACGCTTGCTGCACGAATTGACGAAGCCGCTGAACAACGTCGTGCCGCTGAGCAGGAGAAGCTCGAGATGGAGCAGCAATTGCATGAACTCCAACGGAAGCTGGAAAATGTTGAGCTGAAGCTTACTAGAAAACAGGCAGAGCTGGTCCGTGCCCAAGAAAGTGTTGACGTCGCGAAGGCTGAAGCTCGCGAATTGCGTGGACAAGTCGATGCACTACACATCGATTTGGATCAGGCCAAACACCAACGTGATGCAGAAGTGGAGGCAAAGCACCAGCTCCAGGCTCGTTTGGATAGTGTGGAGGAGTCAACCAAAAAGTTGGAAGCTTCAGCAACTGCGACAACTGAACTAGAGCAATCTCGTGAGCGTGAGGCACAGCTCCGACAGGAGCTCGAATGGCACCAGCAAGAACTCTTACGATTAAAGAGCTCCACGTCACAACCAGCACCATTGTCGACAGGCTCCACATCTTCTCAACATCTTTATGCGAGACGAAGCATCGATGGTGAGCAGCAAAATGGCTCTGAAAGTGGACTGTCGTCGGAAGCATCGATTCTGAAGACGACGCTGGAAACTACGATGGGTGATTCCTGGGGCTCGAACGGCAGCAACACGTCGATATTGGGGCTTAGTCAGCTGCAGCAGCGACTGCGATTGCGCGAGGGTGAGAACCGCATGCTAAAGCAACAGTTAGAGGCATTAGAGGCTCGCCAGAAGCAAACGACCGACGAGATTGTTCGTCTCAGCACTCGCAACGCATTACTGGAGACTGGTGAGACGCAGCGTGACCAGGCGCAATTAGAATTGGCAAAGCTGCAGAAGCATCAGGTGGTGCTACTCGAGCTGTTTGGCGAGAAAGAGGAGCAGGTCGAGGAGCTGCAGGCTGAAGTCAGCGAGCTCAAGGCTTTCTACCGCAAACAGCTCGACACACTGGCCACTCAAAACGAGCAGCAGAAGCAGCGAGCAGAACAGCAGCATCAGTAGTGGTGCAACACACTGGCAAAAATAATCAAGCGGTAAGCCTTGCGATTTTGCCTGCCATGTTTCCTCCTCTTTCCTTGCTTTTGCTTGTAGAAACGAGCAATACAACCCGATTCGTGTTACAGCAACGACGCTCACGGCAGGACGATGTTCGTGCAGCGTTGAACGAAGTGGTGATTGTTGGATACACGGGACAGAGTTCAATTTCAACTCAATGTAATTTACGTGGTTTCAGCTGATTTCTGCGACTCGATGGCACTTTCGGTCCGAACACGACACTATCGTCTACAGCTTTGTCTACTACAACGTGAACTTCTCGTTGCCATCCTCGTCGCAGATGCCGAAGTGCGCCTCAAAG
>JAHWLE010000681.1:0-18825 GCA_024679135.1 Phytophthora foliorum | reverse complement strand
GGCTCCTGCGTCTCCAGTCCACGGCCGCAGCGCCCGCGTCGCTCTCCGCGTCGTGGGACCGGCCGTTCCCCTCCATTCTGGTGCGTTCGTCGCTCTCTCTCGGTCTCTGACTCGCCAAACTAACCAGAGTGATGGTCACTAGGTTTCCGCCGACGGAGTCTCGGCCCAGGGATCCTTCGCCGAGGCGCAGGCCAACTACCTCCAGCCAGACATGCAGGTCGTCAAGGACCTCGACGCGCTGCTCCACGACAAGAAGATGGGCATCGTCGCGCACTTTTACATGGACCCGGAGCTCCAGGGCGTCCTCTCGTCGCTCTCGTGGCCGCACACGTTCATCGCCGACTCGCTCGCCATGGGGGAAGCCGCCGCCAAGATGGCCAACAAGGGCATCCAGTCCGTCGCCGTGCTGGGCGTCGACTTCATGTCCGAGAGCGTGCGCGCCAACCTCGACTCGAACGGCTTTGAGCACATCCCCGTCTACCGCCTCGCTGAGCAGAAGATCGGGTGCAGTCTCGCCGAGTCCGCCGAGAAGCAGGCGTACCTCGCGTACCTGCAGAAGGCGGCCAAGACGCCCAACAGCCTCCACATCGTCTACATCAACACGTCGCTGCGCAGCAAGGCCTTCGCGCACGACCTCGTGCCCACCATCACGTGCACGTCCTCGAACGTCGTGCAGACGGTCTTGCAGGCCTTCGCCCAGGTGCCGGACATCAACGTCTGGTACGGCCCCGACACGTACATGGGGGAGAACCTGCAGCAGATGTTCGAGCACATTGCGCTGCTTCCGGACGAAAAGATCCGGCAGATCCACCCCGCACACAACCAGAAGACTATTTCCGAGCTGCTCACACGCTTCGACTACTTCAAGGAGGGGAACTGCGTCGTGCACCACATGTTCGGAGACAAGGTGACCCGGCGCGTGCGCGATGAGTACAGCCACGCCTACCACACGGCGCACTTTGAAGTCCCCGGCGAGATGTTCACGTTGGCCATGGAGGCACAGAACGAGGGCCGCGGCGTTGTGGGCTCTACGTCCAACATCCTCAACTTCATCAAGGCAAAGACCGCGGAGGCCGTCAAGAACCAGACTGGAGAAAAGCTCAGTTTTGTGCTGGGCACGGAAGCCGGCATGATCACGGCCATTGTGCGTGGCGTGCAGGAGACGCTGAACTCGCAGCCCGGCGGTGTTAAGCCGGAGGTGGAGATCATTTTCCCCGTGTCCGCCGACGCTGTTGCTACTGAAGGCGAAGAGCTCGTGCCTGGTGTTGCCGGCGGCGAAGGGTGCTCGACTGCTGGTGGCTGCGCCACATGTCCGTTTATGAAAATGAACGACATCGACGCACTTTTCCGTGTGGTGGAAGGCGTGTCTGCGACTGCGACGGAATCCGATCCGCTTGCGAATTTCTACCCTCAGAAATACAGCGAGCTTATCCACGGGAAGACCGTCACGGATGTCGGCGTACAGCCTATTCTGCACATGAAGTCTTTCATGGATGGACAGAAGTTTTCAGACGCGCTGGTGAAGGATATTCAGACACGGGCACCTGGCGCAGGCAGCCCCGACGCCAAGTAAGCGTATCTTAGTGCATGTAGCTGGGCATTCTCAATTCACTTGATGGAATGCCATTGACTTTCTTTGTTCTTGGGTGTCGTGAGATGATATATCGATTAATGAGAAGGCGAATGACTCCATCTCAGTCAGCAACGACGCCACTATGCTCAAACGTTCCAGGTCAATCAATTCCTGATGATTATCCTCAACTTACATGACATCGGGATAATTTCAACGCAAGACATGGCTTCCGGAACATCGTTGGAAACGGCTCCTGGTGTGAAGCCGTGCCCGCCCAAGCAGAACCCTGCTACGTGGATGCTGCAGATGGCTGGCGCTGGTTGTGAGCAATGACCACTCTCGTGACTTGAACATGTGGATTCTCGAAGAGTGAGGAGAAGCGCAACCTGGACGACATGCTGCTGCAGTCTGGCATCACGACCGCATTGGTCGACTGGCCTGCTGTGGCATTCATGATGAAGCGCGCGTCGGAGGTTTCGACGTAGATGTACTTCCTGATGAAGCGGTTTTTCGCGATGTACTAGCCCCCCCCCCCCCGGCGTTCAACCTGACTCGTTTCGGTATCGTGCTCGGTGTTGCAACCATTTGTGGTCTGTCGTTCCTGAGCGTGAATCACACGGCGTACAGCGACCTGGTGTGGGTCCCTGTTCATGGCGTAATATCCTACTTTGAAGAAGCGTGATTATTCGGCACAACCAAGCGTGTTCCGATGGATCAATTTTCAGCCTTGTCCAGTTTGGATAGTGCACTCTCACACTAGGTGCTCTCAAGTTGTGACTCACAACTTGTGATCCACCAATTTGAATACAGTAAGCACTCGGTGGTGGTGCAGCGCGATTCCTCGTTGTAACTATTAAGATCAATCGAGTCCGCAGTTTGGTGATGCGAGGTGTCCCACGAGCTGATATTCGAGAGCGACTAAAACCGGTTAGAAGGCACGCCTCTAGGTTTGATGATTGTCGTAGGACGCAGGTCAATGAGTTGAGTCGGACGGCTATGCCGACTTAGCTGTGCAAGGTAAACAATACTCGTATCAAACACGATTCCATTCCCCACCGCAGCCCACAACAACGCAATGTATAATGAGAGTGGTGATCACAATCTCGACTGGAATCCGGAGGCTTCAGCGAAGTTGCTCCCGATTAACAGGAGGGAGATTTGCAGAAGGAGCACAAGCTCCCTACGCACATTTAGAAGAGCTGGCAAGTTCAAAGGTGCAAGCCTCGCCTACCATGTAGTATCGGTAGACGGACAATTTCGGCTGGAGTTGCATGAGTCGAATGACACTTATCTCATCGGAGATTCAATGGCGTGCACAGATGGATGTCTTGAGGCGGGCATTTCGAATATAAACTCCTTATTACTGTACTAGTAGCTTACAACACTGCCCCTCTGGTAAAGGAGCTGTGAGTGATACCAGGAGTGCTGCGTCATTGGGAGCTGCACTGCATGGTACAGTATTAAGATGCCTTTCCTCGCGCGTGTCGGTCACATCGCAAGATAATTGTATCCTGCAGACCGGGCGTCGTTCCCGCTTGCTCTGAGAGCAACAAACTTGGAGAGCAATGCTCTCCAAGTTTTTTTTAGGATTTGGTCAGATGTGAGTCAAAGTGAAAACCGTAGTTGCGAATACGCGTGGAATCATTCTCTTTCGCTGCAAGATGAGGTAGGGTGCAGCTGCAAGTAGAACATCGCTGCGTTTCACTTGAGGGCAATGCCTCCGAGTCTTGACTGGAGATTCTAGAAGGCTGAGACTGTGCACTTCCATCAGACTGGATCGCCGACACCTGTCAGGGCATGCTCTTCCAGGACAGACCTTCTCCAATATGACAACGCTTCAACACTGATTAGAACACCAAGGTATTGAGTTGCACTAAAGCATTCTAAGTTGCTCTAAAAACTTATGTCACCCTACGACTATTGCACCTAACCCTGACCAGATTCGTCGGGACGGGTGTCATGGCACTTAATTCGCTCGGGCCTACACGCTCGATGTAAACGCTTTTAAAATGCGGTTGCACACTCTAGTTCTATTCATTCTCGGGTCTAGGTCCAGGTCGAGCTAGAAAGCAAAACTTCGTCAATGCGTCGACCCGTGGATATGATTTCGCCACCTCCCTCACATAACGCATGGTTTCTCAATGGTGCCGATCGGCATTCGTTTTCAATGGTGAAGCACTGTCACGACTCGTGTGGCCCACGAGCATAAAGTCTCAACAATAGCGATTTCGCTGGATGTGCAGGTAGAGGAGGTGTTTTGCTGTTAGCACATCGTGGTCGCACTAACGTATTACAGCTGGAAGCGTGGCAGAATTTGGTCTGGTCTCAAACCAGCTGGAAGCATGCCACACAAACAGCAAAAGCTCGTTAATAGATTGACAGCTTGTCCTCTACACCGCTGGTCCGTGCAGTCTGTGCCACCGGGCGCTCTCTGATCCTTTCGGTTGTCCCAATTGCGGAGCCACGCGCCCGAGGCGATCGCTCACAATTCAATTTGCCTTCGCCGAAACACATCGCCCACCCGGTTCCAAGACTTGAAGAATGCAGACTCCGAGTGCTCTCCGCCTGGTGGCTATCGCCGCGACGGCTTCGCTGGCTGCCATGACCACCTACGCACAGCAGGTTGGCTCCAACACGGCCGAGACCCACCCTCCCCTCACGACCCAAATGTGCACCAAGAGTGGCTGCACTGACGAGGACACGTCCATCGTGCTCGACTCGAACTGGCGCTGGCTGTACAAGACGGGCACGTCCACGAACTGCTACACCGGAAACACGTGGGACGAGACCATTTGCTCGGACCCCAAGACCTGCGCTTCCTCTTGCGCACTCGACGGCGCCGACTACACGGGAACGTACGGCATCACGGCCGAGAGCAACAGCTTGAGCTTGAAGCTGGTCACCAAGGGTCCGTACAGCACCAACATCGGCTCGCGCGTGTACGTCATGGAATCCGACGACACGTACAAGGCCTACAAGCTGCTGAACCAGGAGTTCACGTTCGACGTGGATGTGTCGGGCCTTGACTGCGGTCTCAACGGTGCCATGTACTTCGTGGACATGGAGACTGACGGTGGCATGAAACGCTTCTCGGGCAACAAGGCTGGTGCCAAGTACGGCACGGGCTACTGCGACGCCCAGTGCCCGCAGGACCTCAAGTTCATCAGCGGTGAGGCCAACATCCTCAACTGGACGCCCAGCAAGACCGACAGCAACGCGGGTACGGGCAAGTACGGCTCGTGCTGTGCTGAGATGGACATTTGGGAGTCCAACAGCATCAGTAACGCGTACACGACGCACCCGTGCACGTCCTCAACGAAGGCGGGTGGTTCGTACCGCTGCCAGGGCGCCAAGGAGTGCGGCATTGGCGACAACCGTTACGACGGCGTGTGTGACAAGGATGGCTGTGACTTCAACCCGTACCGAATGGGCAACAAGACGTTCTTCGGCCCCGGCCCGGACTTCACGATCGACACGACCAAGAAGATCACGGTGGTGACCCGCTTTATCACGGATGACAACACGGCTACGGGCAACCTCGTAGACGTCACTCGCTTCTACGTCCAGGACGGCGTGACCCACGAGATGCCCCACTCGACCTTCTCGGCCGTCAAGGGCATGAAGTCCTTGACGGACGACAAGTGCTCGGCTGCGAAGACGCTCTTCGGTGACGAGGACGACCACAAGAAGAAGGGAGGCCTTGCTCAGATGGGCCTCGCCATGAAGCGCGGTATGGTGCTGACCATGAGTCTGTGGACGGACAACGTCGCTCAGTGCCTGTGGCTGGACTCGGACTACCCGATTACCGCCTCTCCGTCGAAGCCCGGTGTTTCGCGCGGTACGTGCGCCAAGACGACCGGTGTTCCTAAGGAGGTTATTGCCGAGCAGGCCGATGCTACGGTTGTCTTCAGCAACATCCGCTTTGGCGACATTGGCACAACGGTGAAGGGAGTCAGCACCAAGACGACCACAACCAAGAAAACGACGACGACTCCGTCGACGTCTGCCAGCTCGACCGCCAACGAGGCTGACCCTGAAGTTGCGTCTGACTCGGACACGTCGACGCTGACGGCGCCTAGCACGCCCTCAACCGGATCGTGCAAGACCCGTGCCCGCCGAAACTAGATGGCTGTAGCAGGCGTTTGATTCGAGTGAGCGGAAGGATTATGTGTCGTGTCGATCTAAGAGCTAAAGCAACGTGCTCCTCGTAGGTAGACGAGGTTGTGCTAGACCCCTTAATGGAAAATGTCGTTTAATTGCATCGATTCCTATTGTAATTCCAAAGCTGACGCGTAGTGAGTGATTGCTACAGTGAAAACTACGAGTTTGTAGGTCGTACTTGTACAAAACTATTTTGACAAAGCGAAGTTCGTCTTGACGAACAGAAAATACAAAGCTGAGTATGAATCTTGCGAACACCATTTTTTCCATTGAGGAGTCTAACTCAACCTTGGTACGAGGGGCTGATTGCTTTAGAACTTACATTGACACGGCACAACGCACAGCCATTTCACTTTCCTGGGTCGGACGCCAGTTAGTACACATCTAGTTTCGGCGGGCGCGAGTGCGAGTCTTGCACGAGCTAGTGGACGTGCTGGGAGCAGTCGTCGTCGTAGCCGGAGCGGACGTGGTGGTGTCGGCCTCAGCATCGACCCCAGAAGCAGAGTCGTCGATCTCATCAGCCTCGTTGGCGTCGGAGGAAGTGCTAGTGGATGGCGAAGTGGTGGTAGTCGTCGTCGAAGTGCTGGTGGACGTTGAAGGCGTCGTGGTCGTCGTTGAAGTGCTGGTAGCCGTTGACGAGCCCGAAGAGTTAGACGTTGAAGGGGATGAAGTCGTCGTTGTGGACGTGCTGGTGGACGTTGAAGCGTCCGAGGAGCTGGTGGTCGTCGATGTGGTGCTGCTCGAATCCGTGCTGATACTGCTCACAGTCGTGCCAATGTCACCGAAACGGATGTTGCTGAAGACAACCGTAGCGTCCGGCTGCTCCGAGATAACGTCGTCAGGAACACCCGTCGTCGTGGCACACGTACCACGAGCAACACCAGGCTCCGAGGCATCGGCAGTCACGGGGTAGTCTGAGTCCAGCCACAGGCAGTACGCAGCGTTGTCCGTCCACAGACTCATAGTCAGCACCATGCCACGCTTCATGGCAAGGCCAATCTGCTCAAGTCCCCCCTTGGCCTTGTGGTCGTCCTCATCGCCGAACTCCGTCTTCGCAGCAGAGCACTGGTCGTCCGTCAGCGAGTTCATGTCGGTGATACCGGACCAGGTCGCGTACGGCATCTCGTGGCTCACATCGTTCTGCACGTAGTAGCGGGTGATCTCACTCAGACTTCCGGTCGCGGTGCCGTCATCCGTGATGAAACGGGTCACCACCGTGAACGACTTGGTCGTATCAATCGTGTAGTCCGAACCGGGGCCGAAGAACGTCTTGTTGCCCATTCGGAAGGGGTTGAAATCGCAGCCGTCCTTATCACACACACCGTCGTAACGGGAGTCGCCCGAGCCACACTCGGTCTCACTCTCGCAACGGTACGAGCCACCAGCGCTCGAAGTCACCGAACACGGGTGCGTCGTGTACGCGTTGCTGATGCTGTTGGACTCCCAAATGTCCATCTCCGCACAGCACGAGCCGTACTCACCAGTGCCGGAGTTGCTGTCCGTAGTACTGGCAGTCCAGTTGAGAGTGTTAGCTTCACCGCTGATGAATTTGAGGTCCTGCGGACACTGGGCGTCGCAGTAACCCGTTCCGTACTTGGCGCCGGCCGCGTTACCGGAGAATCGGCTCATGCCGCCGTCGGTGTCCATGTCCACGAAGTAGAGGGCCCCGTTCAAACCGCAGTCGAGGTTCGACACGTCCACGTCGAACGTGAACTCCTGGTTCAGCAGCTTGTAGGCCTTGTACGTGTCGTCGGATTCCATGACATACACGCGCGAGCCGATGTTGGTGCTGTACGAGCCTTCCGTGACGAGTTTGAGCGTCAGACTGTCAGTGTCGGCCGTGATGCCGTACGTTCCCGTGTAGTCGGCACCGTCGAGCGCGCAGTTGGACGCACAAGTCTCGGGGTCTGAGCAAATGGTCTCATCCCACTCGTTGCCAGTGTAGCAGTTCGTGGACGTGCCGACCTCGTACAGCCAGCGCCAGTTGGCGTCCAGCACGATGGACGTGTCCTCATCGGTGCATCCACTGCTCGTGCACGTTTGGGTCGTGAGCGACGGGTGGGTCTCGGCCGTGTTGGAGCCAACCTGCTGTGCGTAGGTGGTCATGGCAGCCAGCGAAGCCGTCGCGGCGATAGCCACCAGGCGGAGAGCACTCGGAGTCTGCATTCTTCAAGTCTTGGAACTGGAGACCCGGGCGGTGGTCGATGTGCTTCGGTGAAGGCAAATTGAATTGTGAGCACTGGAGGCGAGCGTCTCGGTTACTGGAGACTCGGCCTCTGGCGCTGTAAAGGGTGACCACGACGGCTTAGTCCACATCAACAGGTATCGCGGCTGGTTTGCGAGATCTTGTCTTTCGTGCTCGAGATATCTTTCATGGCGTATCCTATCTCCTCTCGCCTCTACAACTTCAGTTTGGTCTCTCGTCAATGACAATTGTCGGTCGTTGATTATCTTATCGTTTGGTAGGCTTGGTAGGCACTTTGACTGTGGCGGCGATGTTGGAGATTCCAACACTAAAGAGGCTTGAGCCAGTCCCGATCAGACTTCAACTTCCAACACCTGCTGGCGCCGAAAAGTCCTTACCCAAGTCGATCATCTACGATCATCGAGGTCTACAACGCCAGACTGCAAAATACAATTCTAATGCTCATCGTGCTGTCCAAACGAGTTTGAGTGAGTCCATAGGATCAACTCAGCCAACGACACACAGAATGCATTCTAGATGCCTCGAGTACACACGACACTACAGGAAATGTAACGCAACACCGTCGAACTCTAGTGGCGCTTGCTCTTGCACTGCTTCGTCGTCGTCGCTGGGGCGTTCGTCACAGTGCCGCTGTCCTTGGGGCCCGAATCCACCTCCTCGGTTGTTGACGCGCTGTCAGTGCCCACCGGCACGCTGCCATCCTTGCTCGCCTCTGAGGCGACAGATGAAGCCGACGCGTTGTTGACATCCGCGTTGGCCTCGTCAGCGGCAGTGCTGGCATCCACTGAGCTTTTCGTGGTCGGCTTCGTGGTGGTAGTGCTAGTAGACGTCGAAGAACCCGAGGAGCTTGTTTTGGCCGACGGGGCCGTAGTTTTCGTGGTAGAAGTACTAGTCGACGAGCCCGACGAAGCGGACGAAGCAGTGGTCTTCGTGGTGGTAGATGCTGAAGATCCTGAAGAGCTCGTCTTGGTGGTTGTGCTGCTGCTGCTCGAATCGGCACTGATACCGTCAACCGTGGTGCCGATGTCACCGAAGCGAGTGTTGCTAAAGGCGACCGTAGCGTCGGCCTGCTCGGAGACAACCGTGTCCGGGTCGCCGCTCGTCGTAGCGCATGTGCCGCGCGAAACACCGGACTCCGAGGCATCAGCAGTCACGGGGTAGTCAGAGTCTAGCCACAAGCACTTCGCCGCATGGTCCGTCCACAGACTCATGGTCAGCACCATCCCGCGCTTCATCGCGAGGCCCATCTGAGCAAGCCCGCCCTTGGCCTTGTGGTCATCCTCATCTCCAAACAGCTTTTTCGCAGCAGAGCACCGATCGTCCGCCAGCGAGTTCATGTCCTCAAGACCCGACCACGTGGAGTAAGGTATTTCGTAGGTCACACCGTTCTGGACGTAGAAGCGCTTGATGTCGCTCAAAGTTCCCGTTGTGGTGCTGTCATCGGTGATGAAGCGAGTCACCACCGTGAATGACTTGGTCGTATCAATCGCGAAGGCCGAACCAGGGCCGAAGAAGGTCTTGTTGCCCATACGGTAGGGATTGAAGTCGCAGCCATCCTTATCGCACACACCATCATAGCGATGCCCATTGCCAGTACCGCACTCTGTCGCGCTTTCACAGCGGTACGAGCCTCCAGATTTTGAGGTCACCGAACACGGGTGCGTCGTGTACGCGTTGCTGATGCTGTTCGACTCCCAGATATCCATCTCCGCAGCCGGCGAGTGCGACTCACGTCTCGGTTGTAGTTGTGCTCGGCAAAGTCTTGCGCTAGAGCGAGCAGGTTGATCTGGCTGCCGAGACGCGCGAGCGGGGCGTGGTGCTCCTGATACACGCCTTCCGTGCGCAGGATGGCCGAGAACTTCTCGAGGATGTTGTTCTCCACGACGGTGCACGAACCATAGTTACCGGTGCCGGAGTTGCTGTCTGTGGCACTAGCCGTCCAATTGACGACGTTGGCCTCGCCGCTGATGAACTTCAGGTCCTGCGGACACTGGGCATCGCAGTAGCCCGTGCCGTACTTGGCGCCAGCCTTGTTGCCTGAGAATCGGCTCATGCCGCCATCAGCGTCCATATCAACGAAGTAGAGAGCTCCATTTAAGCCGCAGTCGAGGTTCGACACATCCACGTCGAACGTGAACTCCTGGTTCAGCAGCGTGTAGGCTTTGTACGCGGCATCCGACTCCATCATATACACACGCGAGCCGATATTGGTGCTGTACGGACCCTTGGTGACCAGCTTCAAGCTCAAGCTGTTGCTCTCGGAGGTGATGCCGTACGTTCCCGTGTAGTCGGCGCCGTCAAGCGCACACGTAGACGCACACGTCTCGGGATCGGGGCAAATGGTCTCATCCCACTCGTTGCCAGTGTAGCAATTCGTGGACGTGCCAGTCTTGTACAGCCAGCGCCAGTTGGCGTCGAGCACAATGGACGTGTCCTCGTCAGTGCAGCCACTCTTGGTGCACATTTGGGTCGTGAGGGGAGGGTGGGTCTCGGCCGTGTTGGAGCCAACCTGCTGTGCGTAGGTGGTCATGGCAGCCAGCGAAGCCGTCGCGGCGATAGCCACCAGGCGGAGAGCACTCGGAGTCTGCATACGTGAAGGTTGGAACCGGAGACGCGGGAGGTGGTCGATGTGCTTCGGCGAAGTCAAATTGAATTGTGAGCGATTGGTGTCCGTGCATTGAGTCCGTGCAGGCTGCAACAAGGACAACCAGAGCGCTCTCTATGAGCACTACTCGGTGGCACAGACACCGCCGCTTGTTGCCAGTACGTACTAAACTTGCAGGGCTTTCGTTTGGGCCCTATCATCCAGATGTCGGCGTGCGCCGCGTGATCATGCACAGCGAACGCGTTAAGAGCAAGTTGCTGCCACCAAGTGAGCCAAAGTCTGGATTAATCTAACGGACAGCGGGACAGCAGGTTCCAAGCATTTCTGTGGCGATGTTTTGCTGACATTTTGTAGGACTGCTCGCCACCAGCGGCTGTTTGTGTCGGGCCAGACGACGTTGAAGCCTGAGCCGAGCCAAGGCGAGCATGACCAAGAGCTTGAGAACGCTTGCTTTGCAAATGCATCGACGTCAGGCGTTCGCTCCACTGCGGTGGCGGCTTAGATGGATCTAGTTCGTGCAGGAAGGGCTGATGTCGCGGCGTCAAATGAAACCGCAGTTCATGTCTTTGGTGTCCGTGCTCGTCGAGATTCTATGCTCGTGCTCGCCACCGCACACCTGTTGCAGTAGAACGAAAGCGTGGCAACGGACCGCTCGGTCGGGACGAGTCTTCCTTGCCGTGTCTGTCATTGACAATGGAGCTGAACACTACAGGCCCAAGTAGCTCGATTGCCTCTGTTCAAGGCGTCCTTCCTGCCTCCTCACCAATGGACATTGATTTCAACTCCGAACCTTTCGCTCAAGACCGCTACCATCCAGACTAGAATCTAGCCGTTGACCACAAACTCGTGTCAGGTTGCCCAGAAACATACATGGATGAACTTGACGTGGCGTGTTTTTGTCGTCCACCGAAGTGAATCCTATGAAGTGTCCTGGACACCTGCTCGGGTGCGGCAGTTCACAGTCTTTGCAGCTGACGACCACCGAGATCCCAAATTCGTCCAGTTATCTGATTCCTTCTGATTCTCTCCAAACCAACAATGGACGCGCCCATCGACGAGCAGACCAAGCGCACGGTGCAGCAGATTCCGCTGCTGACGACGCGCGCGGGCCCTCGCGACGGGGACCAGTGGACCGCGCGTCTGAAGGAGGAGTACGTGGCGCTCATCCAGTACGTCAAGGCCAACAAGGAGGCGGACAACGACTGGTTCACGATCGCCAGCAACAAGGCGGGCACCCGCTGGACGGGCAAGTGCTGGAGCTTCCACAACGGGCTGCGCTACGAGTTCGAGCTCGAGTTCGAGATCCCGGCCTCGTACCCCGTGGCCAATCCGGAGCTGTGCATCCCCGAGCTCGAAGGCAAGACGTCCAAGATGTACCGCGGCGGCAAAATCTGCCTCACCATCCACTTCGCGCCCTTGTGGCAGAAGAACGTGCCTCGCTTCGGTGTGGCACACGCTCTCGCTCTTGGAGTACGCAGCTCGTTGCGGAGTGGTGTAGGGGGGGGTAAAGGACTGACTTTTTGTGCTGTTTTTGTAGTTGGCTCCGTGGCTGGCGGCCGAGGTGCCGGACCTCGTCGAGCGTGGCGTGATCAGTCCCGTGTAGTTGCTGCAGCGTAGATGGAGAGGTGGCAGTGTGGGTTTATACATCTTCCTTTGGATTGGTTACTCTGCAGTTGGCACGTAAATAATGCATTCTACGCGGCAGTCCGTGCTCGGCGCCAACTCGCTTCTATTGCTGAGCGGCGCTGGTTCGATGGTTGGAGCTCGCGGGTCCGGGTGTTACGGCAGGAGCGAGAAGAGGCGGTGCGGGGACAGCAAGGTCGGTGACAGGGCGGGAGCGGGGGCAAAACAGAGAGACGAAGCTGGGGACGACGTTACTATCGCTGGAATGCCCGAGACGGAGCGCTGCGAGTCACCACCTGAGGCTGAGCCGGTGGAGCTCATCTTGGTGTGCGCACAGCAGTATCCTGAACGTTGCGCCCACTTGGGGCAGCCGAAGTAGTCGCACCGCTTGCCACCGCCGTGGGAACGGCACAGTCGGTTCTGATGCGCGTTCTTCGTGCAGCCACTGACGTTACACTGACGGCCACCACCGTGTGATTTGCACAGTCCACGGGTCTGAGCAAACTTGGAGCAGCCATCCTTCTTGCAGCGCGAACCACCGCCGTGCTCGGGACACTTTCCTCGGCTGAGAGCAGACTTGTTGCAGCCCGAGATACTGCACACCTTGCCGCTGTGGCGATTGCAGAAACCTGCTGACCGACGAAGGTTTGGGCAGTCCGGGTACGTGCAGCGCAGTTGTTTTCTCTCGTTGCTCGACGATGTCGGCACATTGGATGGTTTCTTCTTCTTGAGCGGGGGCATCGACAGCATGGGCAGTGGTGCAGGAGGAAGGCAGGACGTCAAGAAGGACACGGTGGATTTCTCAGGTCTTCCCCCGCGCATGTCCGAATCCATTGACACGTTGTCCTGGAAAAACGGCTGGGGTAGGCGAGCAAACTCCTGCACGAATACGCGCGGTGGCGAGACGATTGCGTTGACAACGGAAGCTGGAAGTGGTGATTGGTTTGGCAAGGAAAAACTGGCACAGCTGCGGCTGGACAGCGGCTGCAAGCGCGTGAAGTGGGGCGAGTTGTCGAACGAAATTTGCGGGAACGAGACGTCGACTTGTTGGCCGGTGCGCTTGGAGATCCCGGGGGTCAGTGCAGGGTTGCTGCTACTGAAGTATTCCCCGAATAGCTTCGCTGGTGTGGGTGGAAGCTGTCGAGGTGACGCGAATTCACCTTCGAGTAGGAGCTCACGAAGGATATCATTCTCTTCGGAGACTGCAGCTGACGCTCGCCGGTCTGTTTCAACGAAGCCGTTTGCGAAGAACATCTTGGGACACTGGCGATGAAGGAGTGAGTGAGCTGAGTTGAGTTGAGTGGCCTGCTACGTGTTGAAGTGAGCACTTCAACAAACGTTTAGGTGGAATACAGCAAGCTGAAGAGGCGTGACTGTGGGGTAGGCTTCGCCGTCGAGACGGGAAGTCGAGAAGTGATCTCTAATCCGTAATCGACGGGCAAGGCGCTACGTGCTGAGGTCGGAACGCAGAAATGCCAGTCGGTACAACAACCGGTCACCGCGAGTCAAGGCAGCTGCTGCGCAAAACGACCCGCGCGTTTCCGAAACGACCTATTTGGCAATAACGTTGGTTGAAGCGCTGATTGGCTTTGACGGTCAGACTGTTCCGCGAAGACCAGGAGTTGCCAGGCATGAGCTCCGTCGTCGTCGTTTGCCGTTGGCAAGCACGCCGTTGACCACCTATTAATACCGTTGCCCGCAGCGGATTCATCCGTTTCGCGCCAGATGCTGAACGCTACGTCGGACCGTTGAGTGCTGGAACCGTTACCCCCAAAAATGCAAAACGGATGCCGCGCTTGCAGCATGTTCGGAGCGGCACACGCAACTGAGCCGCGGCGCGAAAACGAGCGGGCATAGTAAGCATGGACACACCAAGCAGTTGGATCAGCTGATTGGTCTTGTGGGCGCTGGAAAGCAAAACCAACACGAACGGATCAGGATCAATTGACAACTCTGAACAGCAAATTCAACACTCGCACAAGGATACGGTAAAGTGACGAGACGTTGCCTCTCGGTTGGATACATTCCCTTCGTCAACTCAAGTGCGCTCATGGCGGTGTGACGAATCTTTTGCTGCCCGAATCAAACTCAGCTGTTCCAGCGTGATTGGGATCTTGCACACCGGACAGGATGTGAATCCATCCTTCTCCATCTGCATTAATCAATTAGCACACGAAAATAATCAGTTCACGCCAACTTCCCAGCACCATGAGCTTGATCCCATCTATCGATGACTACCTTTTTCCAGCAAGGATGACAGCAAATATGGCCGCACTGAGGGGAAGCATACGCCTTGCGCGTAATATCATAGCACACAAAACACTGCGGGTCCTTCACGACAGCAGCCGTCGGAACGTGTCCGTGGTGGGCCTTTCTCCTCTTGTGCTGAAGGTGTTCAAAGAACGTCGACATATCCGTAGCTCGCGCTTGGGCAGAGCTGCTTTCAGCATTGCCACCGGCGGAAATGTGCAGCCCATGGCTCTTGGCCGCCTCGATAAACCGATCGCACATTGCACCATTCAATACCTTCGGCATCAAATCTAGCAGCTCTCTACAACCCGGATCTCGAAGAAGATTACAAATCCCACCCAGAGCGGAGTCGATGTCTTCCCCTGCGTGAAGTTGTCGAATAAAACCGTACAGTTTGGGTATGTCTGAAGGCTGGAGGACTTTCCTTGCCACGGTAGGAAACTCAGCCGCAAAATGTTTCTCGCCACCTCCTTTCGGAGCTCCAGTGCTGGACTCTTGTTTGGCGGTGAGCTGCTGCTTCGCACTTTGCCACGGCTGTGCGTCTTCATCATCGATAACAATTGCGTTGTAAGCAGTGCCTCCGGTGCGTAGCAACTTAGGTGCCGTAAATGGACGTGAAATCGAAGAAGTTGAATCGACCATTGCAGACTTTGATGATGACATCAGTAACGAACCCAGCGTCCGCTTTTGCTGTGAAACTGGCCTCGATTGGATCGGAGGTTGAAGCACTCGATTCCTCGGTTCTATTCCAACAAAGGCAAATAGGTTAATATACATCAAGTGAGAGTTCAAGCACTAATTCATAAGCGTACCTGTTTCTGATGGTTCAGGCACGCGCCGAAGGAGTTCTGGGTTCACATACGATTGACCATCTCCAATTGCTGTTTGAGAACTGGAACCTGACAGCTCCGCTGCAGGTAATTGGCTAATCTGTTCAGTATCGCTGTCGGACGATACCTTGGATTTTGAGAATGCCCTCTTGGACAAGCCAATCGATTTAGGCTGCTGAAGTACCTTCTTCACAGACGTCTCTGGAACCGCTCTTGCTTTGTTGCTCTTAAAAAATCGAGTCAAACCGATGTGCGCCTCACCTACAAAGCAGTCCACACTTCGTTAGTCTCTGACGATCGTGGGCTCAATGTTGAGATACAATGCACGAACCATAGCCTCTGCATGTATGGCAGTAGGGTTGCAACCACTTTGAAAGGCACTCCTGTTGCTGCTTCAATGCAAATCTCTCATCCAGCAGAATGATAGCTCCGTAATCGTGGCGGTGACGAATGACACGACCAATAGCTTGGTTCACCGCTCGTGATGCTTGCTGAATATACCATGCATTCCCTGTCAATTTCTGGCGAACAACAACGAACTGTACTGTTAGTCGATGTCTACATGTACAAGCGTTATAATCACAGTGGCAGCCAAAATTTCATACCAGCTCTCCAGGAGGCACCATGGTTTCATCCAGAATGCTCTTCTTCAAAACGATTTTTGGATCTTTGGTTGGTGGGAAAGGCAAGCCGGTGATGACCACAGCACGACCTTTGTCGTTAGAGAAATCAATGCCTTCGCTCACCTATACCGTAGAGTTGCGAAACGTGCTGTCAGAATGACAATCAAGAACTCAGTAGCATATTTTACAGTAACAGTACCTTCCCTCGACACACGGCAAAAAATACGGCGCCCTTCGGGTAGTCCGAGATAGCTTGATGATATTCATCAACCACGGCTTTGAAATCTACTCGACCTCGTGGCTCCACAAACGTTTGCTTTTGTTGAATGATTCGATCCCAAATAGATGAGGTTGACTCGCCAACTGCCGGACGCTTCCACTTGTCGATACTTTCTTCCAAAATGGAGTACGACGGGAAGAAAACGAGCAAGCCGTGAGGAACGAGGCGAGTAAAATTCACGATTGTGTTGCCCAGCTCTAGCAGGTACGTCTCCGTCGACCGGAAATTGTAGCTAGAGTTTAACCTTTTGCCGGTTACACCAGTACCAACAACACCCACCCACACTTGGTCCGCGTCAACCACATGTTTGTTCTCAAGTCGCACAGGAAAATCAATGCCAAGCTCCTTGACCGTCGTATCCAATGGAGAAAGCGTGCCACTGCACCGTGCACACCTTGTCAGTTAACGAGCCCACAAAACTCTTATGAATGACAAACTCTACAAACCTGGTCAAAATGACGTTGTGAACGTTGTTGGCACAAATTTCACGGAAAGCTACCCCAGGATGAAAGCACCAATAGTTAAACACGCGGGTGGTCGACTTGTTCTTTCGACCGGCATTGAATAGGCGGCCATTATTTGAAGTCCTAAATAGCAGGTTCCGTGGTGAGATGCTAGTTGGGCAAACAAAATGACATGCACACCTAACACGTACCTTTCTCGGACTTCTTGGATATGAACTCTATAATTCTTTGCTGACTGCGAACAAAAACCAGGGGTTAACGTTTGGTTACCGAGGCTTGGAACGAGATTCATTACCTTGAGATGCTGCTCTTTGTTTCGGAAAATTGTGCCTAAAAATGATAACATCGTATCGAGCTTTGACGCTGCTCGTTGAGAGTCGTCTCCACCATGCGCGACTTCAATAATTTCTTCTATCATACTGAGGACAAGAGGACACGTCTCGAAGTTCACGTTGAACTGCTCGAAGAATTCGAAGATGTATTGCCCAGGCTAGAAAAACACAGTAAAACAGAGTTAGTAAGCCATCAAAAGCGAGCCTAATTAGATTAGTTTCTCACTTGCCTTCGTGAACCCCCCGCTTGAAGACAATGGGAAACTGTTGAGTCCTTTGTCAATTTCCATGAACAGTGCTCGCAGCGTTTGGGTGGACTAAACAAACATGAAGTTAATCACTGTGCAGGTCAAATAACCATGCCTCCGTACCTCCAATGTCAAATTGCTCCCCGCGTCCAATTGTATACTATTGTTCGATAGCCCTCTGATAAACGTATCCACTTCTGAAATGCAACCAGAAATGTCATTTGACGACATCGCGTACGATGCTGCCTCACTTGCGATCGATTCCTGCAACGCAACAAGTACCCGTTCAACTACTTGTCAGCAAAAATTGACAGTCAAAATCAGAATCAAGCCGTCACGGCATACGCACCACATTGTGCGCCTCGTCAAAAATCAAGATTGAGTTTTCGATGGAGATGCCGATCGATCGTCGGGCCAAAGGGTCGATCAGGTAGTTGTACGGCACAAAAATAATTTCAGCCTCGGGCAGCATGTTCCTAGTCAGGAAAAACGGACAAATCTACACACAAAAGGAACCCAAAGCGTCACCCCGACAACAGCCACCACAACTCCATGGCATCAACAACTACCCACCGTCTTCTCCTTCATCGTCGTCACGAGCTCTTCAATGTCCATAATCGGCTGCGCCTGCTTTTTCGACCGCTTCGCGTACGAGTCAAAGCCCAACTTGTACGTGCACCTAACAGCGCCACAACATGAGAACCCAGCTCTTTAACCTCAATTACCCAGCAGAGCCTCCACCTCCTGTCTTTGCACGTAGAGCGACACGCAAGGTTCTGCCTCGTGCCTCGGAGCTTGGACACCTTGTCGTTCACGCAGAGATGCTCTCTGGACCCGAGCACCGCCACGTGGGGACGGTACGACGTGTTCTTGAGCTCCTGCACCACCTGCTTGAGCTGTGAGTGTGTGCGGGACGAGTAAATGATCCTCGGAAGCTGCGGCGCGTCGCTCTCCCCGTCGCTGCCGTAGCCCTCGTAGGCTAACGACGCGCCCTTAGAGCCTGTTACAGCGATGCCACTCGTGCCCAGCGTCTTCTGCAGCTGCCGCCGCCACGCCAGCGTCGCACACAGCAGACACAGCGTCTGAAAAAAACATTAAAAAAATGTTAATCGTTTCTTATTGTAAACAAAAATTAATTCGTCTTCGTTGACCTTTCCGGTGCCCGTGGGGCTCTCGAGGATGGCGTTCTGCTTGGAGGACAGTGCTAGCAGCACCTTCTCCATGTACACGAGCTGCGAATCGTATGGCGGGAACGGGAACTCCACGGGGATGCCGCAGATCTCGAGCATCACCATGGGTTCCTCGGCTTGCTCTCCAATTGCGCACTAAAAGTTGCAGTTGCGTGCACCACACCATAACAATATGTGATATCTCATTTAGGATACAGGGATCCTAGATTAAGACAACTGTCGTGTAATGTAGGATAGACCGCCACTTCACTTTGAAGTATGCCGTCGTCTAAGCTCGTGGTGGCACTGTACCGCTCGCTCCTGCGCAGCGCCAAGGTGCTGGACAGGCACGAGGCCTTCAAGGCGCTGCTGCCTCGCGAGGTGGAGTGGCGCGACGGAGCCAAGTGGTGCGACTTCTTCGGCTCCGGCTGCTCCTGCGTGGCCGCCGTGCGCGCCGAGTT
>JAHWLE010000680.1:0-18839 GCA_024679135.1 Phytophthora foliorum | reverse complement strand
TGAGGAATCCAGCGCCAGCGACGACGTGCTGGATGAGGAGGGGGTATGCAGTGACGTGACGGGTGAAGAGCATGCCAGCGATGGTGGCGTGACGGAAGATGCTGCCAACGACGTAGTGGAGGAAGAGGAAGCCATCCCAGCTGTAGCTCGACTGGATGAAGGCGAATTCGCCTGCACCGTCAGCCGTCCACGCTACAGAAGGAATGGCCTCAAGAGCGTGACCGCACATTGGGTTGACATGGAGATCCCTGTGACGTTCCTGAGTAGGCGTGACCAGACCGCTATCGACAACTCTAGCCGACGCGTGCGTGCCATCCACCGTCGTGAGCTGCGAGAAGCCGCGCTCGCCCGAGAGGACGATAACTAAGCTGCACAGACAAGATTTTGCTTGTTCCTCTAATAGTACTCCATTAGCGGATGGGAAATGCTTGGGTTATGAAGAACACCGCCAGAAACTGTAGCACCGCCACATCTGGATGCGCGAGAAGCTCGCGAGCACGAGCCAGTTGCTGACAGTGCCGGCGATGTAACCGAACATGACACCCATGGACACGCTGCCGTGCAGGAAACTCATTCAGCCGACGGTCGTGGGCCTGGCTGTGGAGACCGCTTCAACAAGCCAAGGCGGCGACGGGGTGACGGCACCACAAACGGACAAGCGGCAGCACAACGCGGTTCTGCATGCTGGATCAACCCAGGAATGAGCTTGGTGGAGATATTGAACTGTTCAAATATAATCCGCAATGTTTTGTGTCGCCGTCCTGCACAAGCTGCGTTTATCATCGGCCAGCGCCCCTCGTTTCGCTAAGCGCATCGACGTCGTCAAGAATGATTCAAACTTGGCAGCTTTCCGCACAAGATCCTTCATCCGGGTGCGCACCATGCGATGTGTTATCTACAAATTCAAGCGGAAGTAAATCATGTTAGTAGACAACGCAGCAAATCGAGTAGCACTGTATAGTACCATGGAGTTTGCAAAACTTGTCGCAACATAAGCCCCGACAAGCGTGGCAGCGTTAGCTTTGTCGTCAAAGCGGTCATTTTCGATAACGAACTCTGCTAAAGCAGGTACGTTCAGCTTCTCCCCGCAGAAGTCCACATGGTTGCGTGACGTGGAGTAACAGCATCGATAACTCTGCGTACCAATCATCGTTAGCAAAGCTATGCCACCTCAGTAACTCAGATTCGACCACTTACCGAGCGTCGATAGCACCCAGGAGCTTCGCTGAATGGCTCCCCAAACTCTTCGCAAAAGGGGTCGACGAAGTCGGCATCGAAGTATGGATCCATCGTGTGACAGCTACTTGGTACAAGCTGGAGTGAGGAAAGAATGGCAAGGCACATATCTTGTGCCAGTGATGGCGCAACTGGATCTTGGGTCCATCTCACCAATTTGAATTTTAGCGGTGTGTGTGAACACTGCGTGGACCGTGATCTACCCCCACCTTGGGTGTGGCAGCACGTCGTTGGACTCCATGTCTCCAGCAGCACCATGGTCATCTACCTGTATCACCATGCATCTGGTGGTGTCCTCGTCAAGGTGGCGTCCTCGTCGACGCCGAGCACAAAGTCACTCATGATGGGGTCGAGCGGTGAGGGGTCGAATTCAACGGGATGAACCGACGTGTTCAACGTCCACGCCGTTTTGAAAGATCTTCAACGATGACTTCGACGAGGACGAATCTGTCGTCAGCGTAATCTATTGTAAAATTCAAGCCGTTTAGGAGGGTTGTAGCCGTTTTGAGAGGTTTTCGCTGGAAGACGTCCCGCTTACACCTAACCTTTCCCGAACCGCAATGATGTGACTGGCTAAAATCGAAACACGATGTATTCCGCGGACAAAACACTCGAAGGAGGAAAAATGCCCTCTTTGCATGCGAAAGGGTTAAAAGTTTGTACACGTATTCTCAATCGGTACCAAGCGACATCGGCCGGTTAGAGGGGGGGGGGGGGCTCCCATCATTGAAGTAAATTTGGTCAGGCTGTTCAGTCAGCTAATGCTTATAATCCGTCTGTAGCATGATCACAATGAACGTAGAGTGAGAGCGTCGGTATTAATGTTATCTGTTTCCGGTGTTTTTCTTAGCAATGGCCCAATTGGATTCCCACGATTTTGTACGAAGAATACTCGAAGTGCTGGTAGAATTGCTCGGAAACCAAATCGATACTGGTGGTACAGTACACATAGACCACAGTCGACAAGCAAGTTGCCTCCGTCTCGGATAACCTCTCATTATCTACGTAGGGTTAGGGGGCGCTATATTGGACTGCACTACGGAATGAGGACGGCGTCCCTCCCTGCCGCTAGAACGTCGCAGATAGCGAAAAACTCACCAATGTAATCAAAAATAGTCAAACTCTCAATCTGAGCTGCTGAGGCCCACTGGAAAAACTCACCAATGTAATCAAAAATAGTCAAACTCTCAATCTGAGCTGCTGAGGCCCACTGGAAAAACTCACCAATGTAATCAAAAATAGTCAAACTCTCAATCTGAGCTGCTGAGGCCCACTGGAAAAACTCACCAATGTAATCAAAAATAGTCAAACTCTCAATCTGAGCTGCTGAGGCCCACTGGAGCCACCGGGTCTACAAGTGGAGCTCGGAGAGAGCGCACATGCAACACTTGATCGCTGTCGCGAGGCGAGACCTACAAACACGATTCGCGCGTACGTGCCGAAGCAGCACGAATTCAAGGCATGGTGTGATCGAAAGTGTTTCCACGAAACTATACGCTACCAAGTTACGGCATCTAAGATGCACCTATTTCTTCGGGAAGAAGTGGTCGATCGAGAAGTTCGAGTTAAGAACTCGAAGCGCAAAGTTGGTGTTGCTACTGTGGAGATGTATGTGAACGCAATCTCGGATCTGTATAGCGACCAGCAAAGTCGAGGCGCAAATGCGCACCCACACCCTCGAAACAACCTCATCAAAGCTCTTCTGTCATCACTCAAGCGCGAAAAGCACGAGAAAAATAAACGGGAGTACGTAGATTGTGGAGTTGGGTCATTGTTGGATGGATACTGCACTACAGATGATCTGGTCGCAATCTCTCGTTACTATTTGAATCTCAACACAGGAAGTGATTTACGACATCGCATGAGCCACTTTTTGTGCCATGCATGTTTATTAAGGGGTGAGTCGGCGCGCAACTTGGAGTTGCCTGACCTGTTTAGCGTGGTCCTGGAGCACAAGGGCCGCGCGCTGGTGATGGTTATGGAACAGGGTAAGATAAATCAGTATGGCCGTCGTGAATTTGGTTCATGTATCCGACACCGCAACGTCGAAGTTTGTCCTGTTGGAGCTCTCGGTTTGTATTTCTTCTTCAGATGGAGTATACAAAATGAAGCTATCCCAAACTTTTTGGAACCTGAACAATGGTATGACATCAAGGTATTCAAGTCGGGAAAAGACGCTACAACTCCATTGACATACCGGGCTCATTACGACGCTACAGTAAAAGCTTTCTCTGCTCTAGGTATGCACTCGAAGGCCAAAACCCACCCAGCTCGAGGATCAGGATCTAGGATGGCTGAACTAGCAGGTGCAACAGAGTGCTGTGTGATAGGACTGTATATTTAGTGATCCGGAAGTAGTTTTCCTTTTGGATACATCTGAAAGCTGTCTTCCGAAAGGAGTTATAAATCCTCCTTCTGGAAGTGGTGCGCGACAGGGGTGCATCTGGAACTGACCAGTGTTCCAGGTGAAACACAAGTAGACTGGTGTACGGACCCACTGCTCAAGGGTCCAAAAGAATAAGTAGCAGCTGTATATTGTGTATAACTCTCTGTATTATATTGTCATCTGGGAAGGCTTTGCTAGTGGTCTAACCCCAGCTGTACTGACTGCGTCCGGAAGTGAACGTACGCACTCTGTATTCTTGTATTCATTTTGATTGTGTAGGAACAACTCACCAGGTGGAGCCCGGTCTTCCGAAGACAAACGACACCTATAGGGATTACACAAGGTCACACGCCAAACCACCTTTCGGAAGACTAGTGCTTCCGGAAGTGGTCTGACTCCATTGGGCTTTCCGAAAGGCGAAGTTTAATCTTCCTGATCGGCCGAGTCTTCTGGCGCGCGTGCGCTATACACCCTGGACGATAAAGGCGTTCACACGCCTCGCCTCAAGCACCTCAGGCGTGTTGGGGTCCACATACCGCTACAGCTCTTGCTTCAGGTAGGCGCACTGCGTTGTGTACTGCTCAACCTCCTCATCCGCGACGAGCTGCAACAAGTAGAAGTATTTGGCCGGGTTCTGTTTTTTTTCTCCTCACGATCAAGGCCGACAGCGAGCTAGAAACATAGTCGCGGGGTATTGTAGCTGCGAACAGATACGCCGGGGTCAGATAAAAAGCATGAAGCAATATCCTCGATATTGGAAATACAATGGGCACTTCTTTCATCTTGCTAAGCTCGCTTCTCCAACGCCACAACCAGTGCATGTGTGAGGTGAAGTTGAACCGGTTGCTGGCCTCATGCTGGTTGCAGAGTGGCAATGCGTACGATGCTCCGGGGCTCGTGACGATCGAGGAGTAGCACTACACGGGGAGTGAGATTGACGAGATCTCGCCCGCGACGTCCCAGCCCTTACTGCTGTCGTTACTGCTGTCGCTGCCTCAAACCACGCGGTGCAGCTGCACGAACGCGCTCCAAACAGGCACCGACATACTCATGCTGCCCACACCCGATGAGCGTCACCCAGCCAGACCCTGTTTCTAGTTGAACCGGCTACTGCTTCCATCGAATCAACACTGCGCTACGTGGCCGCTGAATCAATTTCAAGAGTGCGAGCCACACGCGCTTGGCCTGTTCGTGTTGGATGGTTTTCATTGCTGGGATATGCTGTCTTTGCTGCTGCCTTGAGTTAGTAAAGTTCCGCAACTGTCCGAATGTTGCCTTTTTCAGAAAATAACTTGTTGGGGAAGTAGAAACAATGAAACTTCTCCCAACAAGTCAAATCCGTATCAGGACACATATAAAGTTTGGGCTCTTCCCGGTAAATTCCACGGCAAAGGCACACGTTATGATTCCCACAGTAGTCGTTTTTTTCGGTGGGGTATCGTTGCTCCCATCGGCAAATTGCGCGTGCCCGTCGCTTCCTACTTCGATCCCCCAGGATTTGCCGAGATGCCACCGCAGTACAGCGCGTTTGAGGACTATCATCAGTTGTCACAGACATCAACGTGGGAGTGGAGGGAACGGTTGAAAGGCTCATCTCATTTACACCAGTTGAATCAATGTCATTCTTCCATCACTGGGTGCATCCATCCATTTGTCTGATATTAGCTGTGCTGCGAGCTGAATGATAAATTCTCGGTGTGGATCCCGCTGCTTAGAAAAATCCATCACGTGACGACGTGTCGGGTAGGCGTTAGCTCTAGCTATGTCTATGAGCGCTAGTGACAGCTTTTTATGCACTTTTTGTATGAGTGACCATCTGCAATGGAATAGCGGCCACGGATCTGGTCGAGTCAGTTAACACCTTGCATGTGCTCATTGTATTGTTTCACACAGGTCGGTGCTGGATACGATTGTGACGTTCCTCCAACTTGACGCTCGACAGTTGATATTGAAGACGAGTCTGCGTTTGAAATCATCTGGACTATACTGCCATCACACCACGACGCTGCCATAATGCCATGCTCTCTGGAGACGCCTTGGCGGAAATCACCGTGACTGGAGCTGTCTTTATCCAAGACTGTATGCTTGGGAAAATGCTTGCTACTGTCTCTCACCGACCACGGGCATACAGTCCTTTGAGGCGCAGTGTCTGCAATAGCTGGACTGAAGTATAGTAATTGTCCATGTTAATGACCCGGCTTGATCCATTCAGAGGTCGTACAACTTCTAGCACGAGTTTCCGGATAGCTGATACTTTTGCTTCAGCCCACTCGCGGTTGAGTTCCAGTGTTTCTTGAACTGGTACGGCACCCTCAAGTCTATCTGATATGCCGCTGCTGCAGTGAAAACGGTAGTTGACAGCAATCCAAGTGGTAGCACAGCACGTAAAACCTGAAACGGCACTTTCCTATTGGTTTCATGAGGTTAAACATGATTACATGGCGTCCATATCGCGATCGGCATGCAACACTGGTTTCGTCTAGCGCAACGTCACGACCCAGGTCAATGTATCTTCCTCCGGTACACTTAAGCAGATTTAGTGATGGCCGGATCCGTACGGCAGGATCGCGTTGAACACTCGTAGGCGCGGCTCGAAAACAAACTACTTTGCGGAGCAATTTAAATCGTCGCAATGGCATGACATTCTCCAAACCCGATGCGTTACTGTTGCCGAGAATTGCATCCTCCGGTTGCACCCCCCAGTAGTTGGCGTATGCGCCCTTGTCATTAATCATCATGAAGAAAAGAATGCCAATTAATTCCATGAGCTCAGCAAGTGTCACCGTGTGAACAAGGTTGACGCCTGTGATCCTTGCGTACGCATTTGTCTCATTTACAACTTGTTGCCAGAAGTAGATGGGTGCGTAGGCAAAGAAGCTTGATGAAGCTGAATGCGTGAACAAATGAACGTATTCAGGTCGCACACGTGTTGTCGTTGATCCATCGCTGTGCGTGTACAAGTCTGTCGGTGTATCCATTTGAATCCGGGGGTCAAACCGCATGCTCTGGACAGCTTCTGCCACTTTTAGGGTTGTAGGAAGAGGCAGATCTGGGTCGAATTCCATGACGTTTTCTTCCGCGTCGACTAGTGCTTCGAGGTCAACCTCTTTTGGTATGTCTTCGACATCAGGCACGGCTGTCAGTGAGCTCCATGACGGTTTAGATGCCGCTTGTATAAGAAGCCGATAGTTCTCCATTCCTTGCTGAAGGACACCAAGGGGACGGAGTGGACATGTTTTTGAAACATGGTGTCTAACCAGCGAATTTCATAGAGAAGAGCTCGATTTTGCATAAGTCGTCGACAGACTCTTCCAACAATGTAGACAACACCCACATGTCGAAAGACCGGCTCAAGCTTCTTTGTCGTAAGCCACTTTGATTTCGACGGCGTATAAGCAACGAGACCATTGATATACAAATCAGGATTTTGGGGTGGGGGTGGTGCAGAGGTTATGTCAGCTGCTTCGGGGCTGCGTATTTGCTGTTCCGACCCGCTTCGTTCATTCGCATTACCATAATGGAAGTTTGAATCATCTCCATCACGTTGTGCACCAAGACGTGCATCTCCTTCTCGTCCCGGCCAGAGATCATCTCCACGACCACGACCACGCCCACCCCCAGCACCACGGCCACGTCCGTTTCCTCCGACACGACCACGCCCAGTGCCGGAACCACGACCACGTTTGTTGCCTGTTGCACCGTCACTTCCACTTCCGGCATCACAAACACGCCGTCCACTGGGAGCGCCACTGTCAACCCACCACTCGGCACCAGCAGGGACGTCAGCTTCCGCAGCGCCTCCATCAGTGCGAGAGTTAGTTTTCTGGTTACCCTTACGATGCTCTCCATACGTAACACCATGTGTAGCGTACGAAGTGAGAATTCGCACGGTAGAACCATCATTTACAACGCTGGGCGTCACACTGCATGCTCGTGTAGTAAGCAACAACAGCCTTCTCACCCACAAAATAGCCTCTGCCTTCTTCGCCGTCTAGATTGCTTCCTGGTCGAATACAGCGATAGCTGGTGTAGTGGTGGAGGTTTAGACGTCCATCCATCACGGTGGAGAGCACGTCACATTTCCTTGAAAAATATGCTGTCATATAAGCGACCCAGCACAAGCAGTTAGACACTAGATTTGGCCTCAACGGTTGAACGAGGTCCCTACCTCGCGATACGCCAGCCTCGGCAACATCTTTCGTCCGAGGCGCCGTACGTCGCCGCTTAGCAACACCTTCTAACTCCGTGGTCACGCCCCGCTTTACTTGGCGCGACATCTTCCGAAAGTGAAGCTCACGGAGATTCCTTCCGTAGTTGGATGCAACACATGCGCCAGGTTGATGTTCTCTGAAAGATATAGCGAAGATACGCAGGCTCCCACACCTGCTGGTAGCAAACCAGCCCAAGCCCGCGACGCTTCTGGCTGTGATTTCATCCTAGCGCACGAAGGAGGATCCCTTTCGGTTTGATTTTCCAGGGTATTTCCCTCATTTTGTCCAATCAGAGCACGCAATATGACTGCTCCCATTTTGCCTCCTTCTAGTTTTCAACCCATCTGGAGGGACGGATGGCTACATGCTCGAAGGAGGCAAATTGCCTCCTTTTATTTGGTAACTACTTGATTTTGTATAGTATAATAAACCCAAGAGTTCGCGAAAGGGTTAATGTTCATCTCATGTTGCGTGAGTGTGGCCTGTAGATCGGGAGACGCTGTGGGCGAGCACAGTTCCAACGGCTACAGAGCGGCCGAACGCATGAATGATTGGGTCGACGATACCTTCAGACCACGACATTGACGCCGTGTTGAACACTTTCCCGCCCTTTGCGTTCTTTTAAACGGGTTGCACCCGAACGGATCGGTAGGTAGACGTGGCCACGGCCAAGACTAATGGGATACCGTATTTTGTGTACATGTATGTTCATCGGGCTTGCGTGTATGCATCGGTCTCGTAAATGTTGTCGTACCTGCATGCAATTTGGTCGACGAAATCTTATTCAGAAACTTTGATCCACAGTCACCAAGGGCATTGTTTATACAGAAACGTTCTGAGCTGTGCACACATACCGGTACATTCTTTCTTCAAGTATTCAGATCCATCAGGATGACATCCACAGCAATGACAATATGCTAATGCAAGTCTGGTGGTGTAACTAACTTATTGAGCACCTCCAACGGCATTGCATAGTGCAAAATTGATTAGAGGGAGTGAATAAAGAATTGCGATGTGGAGCATCGCATAAACGGACCACACCTTGAGCAATTCAGCCGCCATCTCCAACGGTTGCATTGCGCAGTGGCTATTTACAACGTAGCGCACTCTTCAACAGTAGGTCTAAGAGCCACATCAACGATGAATACGTCTAGCGCGCACGCTCTTTTAGCATCAGCCTCGTTGAACATCATTCGGCGAAGAACAAGGTCACGCAAGAAAAGGCACGGAGGCTCACGACCAGGACGGAGCGCTAACATCGAGCGTGATCATGTTACTGCTTACGAGTGCTTTAAGAAGATGTACTTTGGCGAGAGACCAATGTACACAGATGACCAGTTCAGACGTCGCTTCCGCATGAGCAAAAGCTTGTTTGACACTATTCTGGACGCTGTTGGGCGACATGACGTCTATTTTACGTAGAGAAAGGATTGTACGGGTAAATACGGCGTTCACCCTGCGCTCAAGGTCACGGCAGCTCTACGCATGCTTGCGTACGGCTGCTCGGCAGACTCCCTCGATGAAGGACTTTGGCTTGGCGAGTCAACAGTGCACGAGTCGCTGGATAAGTTTACATCAGCCGTGATCGCAATATATGGACCTCCTCATCTACGACTTCCGAATGAAGAAGATTTTTCAAAAATGTTAGAGATTAATGCCTTGCGTGGATTCCCTGGTATGATCGGTTCAATTGACTGCACGAAGTGACAATGGAAGAATTGCCCTAGTTCCTGGTGTGGAGCTTTTCAAGGAGCGTCTAAGAAAGCTACAGTCGTGTTAGAAGCCGTCGCGACGGCAGCCTTGCACATATGGCATGCATTTATCGGTATGCCCGGGAGTAATAATGACCTCAATATGCTTGATGCATCCCCACTTATTGCTGAATACGTGGATGACAATGCTCCGCGTTTTTCGTACGAGATAAATGGATCCCCTTATGACTTCTCCTACTATTTGGCAGACGGTATCTATCCTGAATGGAAATGTTTTGTGAAAAGTATCACCGGTCCCGCTAACGATAAACAGCAGAAGTTTGCATCTTGCCAAGAATCGGTTCGCAAAGATGTTGAGCGTGCGTTCGGCGTATTGCAGGCTCGTTTTGTCATCGTGGCCAGACCAGCACAAGTTTGGACGCTAGATAAACTCCAGAAAATAATGCAGTGCTGCATTATTCTTCACAACATGATCATTAGCGACGATGACGAAAGCGAACTGAACACACCGCAATCTGTATATGCATATACAGCGTCACGTGCTGGATATCGGCGTCACCAATTTCGACACCAGCCGATTCATGCAACCGATGAGCTACCGCGATCCTTCGTGGAGAAGTACAAGGTCGTGATGAATTCAGCTTTGCATTTCAAATTAAAATCAGATTTAGTTGAGCACGTTGGATCAAACAGCTAACGATGAATATATTGATATGAATGTGTTACATTTTGCGTATTCAGTCAGACTGAGTCTGTTTCTTCATCTCATCTAGTAGCTGTTTCTGTTTTAGCAACAAATACTCCTTACCAAATTCTGAAAGTCCCTCCGTTGATGGACACATGATGGACATTTCAGCTTGATCCCGCATTGTTTGTTGTTGATTCGCCAGAAGCTCGACTTTATTTTTCGCTACTTCGAGTTGTCCTTTCATGACTGTTACTTGAGCTGTTGTTGCAATTGCTAGCTCACGTTGGGAGTGCATAATTGCCTTGTCCACTTGGCCTTCTAATTGAAGTTGCTTCGCTTTCTTTTTCCCCGTCGAGCTTGGTCTTGTAATCCGCCCGCCACCAACAGGCGATTAAAAACCATCACGAGGAGATGCGTTATCGCCGCTTTCGTCTGTTGCGATGGTGCTATTACGATTTTCGGTCTCCGAGCCGCTGCTGCCTCCTTCTGTCAGGACGAGAACGCCACCAGCAAAACAAATTAATACCTCATCTTCATTAATGAAATTTTTTTTTACCATCATTATCCGGGGAATCATTTGACGGGCGAGGTCGTTTACGCGGTTGAGGCACGTCGCGCATAAACCGCACGCTTTTCTTAAGCTCTTCGTAGCAGTGGTGACGGCGGTATAGTTCTGGTTTCACTCTCGGCTTTCTTTTTCCCTTTGATCTCCCTGACTTCACTCCTTCTTCATACTCGTGCAGCGCGTTTACATTGAGCTGCTCTCGTTTAGCCGTAAACCGAAGCAGGGTTTCGTCAGTGTACTCCATATCCGTCCAGCCGCTGTGCTCTTCCGCTGTCACCTGATGCATGAACATTACACGATTTAGCGGTTATTCTAGAGTTCAACCAAGGTCTTAGCCGTGCCGCAGCCAAGCAAGATGCAAAGAGGGCGACGTCCGGCCTAATGAGGCCTGCCCACCGGCTTTGCAGAGCACCAGCATTTCTAGATGGAGCGTCCGCTGGTGCCAGACGGGCATACATCTCGTGAATGCGGTCCCAAAAGAGTGAAGAGCGTTGATCCGTGCCTGTTGCGCCGTCCTCAGAGATGTTGGTGTAAGCCTTACACAGACACACGTCCTCCTGGGGGCTCCATGTCGTAGCGTTCGGCATGCTGGCGGTGTGCTGCTGGAATGAGAGGCTTTCGGAAAGGGGTTGTAATTCGAAGTGCTTTGTAGTGAATAGACGCTCTTTATTCACTTCGTCTATTCCGTAGTGCGCCACCCATCTGATGTGTTTACTTTAGTGTTACTTTCGGGGGCCTATCAATACGCCGTTGGGGCTTCAAATGTTAAAATCGCGCAATTTTGGCGCAATTCTGCGTATTTTGAACTACCGTTGGAGATACTCTAAGCTTACTAGTATTATTGTGGCTTCTACTTAAAATTGGACAAGGCGGTTGGATGAACCAACTGCCAGCCAATCGACCTCCCGCTGTAATTTCATACAATATGCATAATCGAAGTGGTTTCCGTGAGTAAGCTTCGTGATAGATCGAATGATCGACGATGAAGAACAGAGCGCAAGCCTAGCTACCCCAAGCTCGCGGAATGAAGCGAGTCTAAGAAGGCGTAACTCGCCAGCAGCGGGACGCCTTCAAGAGCGACACCAAAGAACGCCTCCTCAAGCGTTGTCTGCTGGTGATGACCACATGCAGCCGTGCATCCGGGTGTCGTCATATCCACAACGAGTGCGAAATCCCCCAACGCACGCTGGTCGATCTACTCGTGCCTCACTAACATCTCCAGCTGCACCATCAGCTGAGGAGCAACATCGTCTACAGTTAATTGTTCGACCGATCGTGAAGAGCGCGGTCGGGCAGCGCGATACGTCGGGCGAGACGTTAGATGATTTCGCTGTAAATGTCGCGACATTCCAAGACATTATGCACAAGTTATGGCTCAAATTCAGCTCCCGCGTTAAAAGCCAGACTGTGAAGCAGGAAGGATCTTGGATTGTTGGGACCCCCGCAGAGACTGCGTGGCATAAGGTCATGCGGTTTAAAGGGAATCGACACGTGGGCGACAGCGCTAAGACTGAGCAAGCGTGGGGTCGTTGGGTTACTTTTACACGTGGAGAAACTATTCGTCTCATGATTTACGAGTATGCTATGACCATTACTAAGGCACAAGATTTAGAGGAATTGCTTGATGCGTGCATACGCCCGGCTTTCACTGATCGCTCAGGTGCAGCAGCAGAGAGCTCGCTTCGAGACATCGTCGCTCAGCTCCAAGATATATGGGCAGCAACATTTCATGCCGACGCTGTCGTGTGGCGTATGTGGGCAAACCAGATCATGCGTGGCTTAAACCGTTCTACTTGGGATCGTGCGATGGTCGCTTGAGTTGTGTGTCGTCAGCCTCGTAGTCTTTTTGTCCAATCAGAATGGTTGGTCTGTTTCCTGGCGACTTGGCCGATCCCCCGAGGTATCCAAATATAGCTGGGATTCACAATAACACACCTCTAACCTTATCCAAAACACTATCTTGAAGTTGATGATTCTCTTTTTATATGTATCCCCCCCTTGTATACTTCAGATCCAGGAGTCCATAAACGATGCGCATAGCGAGAGCAGCGAGGCGCAAAGCGCGGTAGGGTAACACACACCGAGCGTATTATAGTCCCCGAGCGAAGCGCGGTATTAATAGGGTTCATGCTTCATATGCAAGGGATTTTGGGTTTCAGGGTCTGCCAAATTATCCGGACACGTATAGATCAATATATAAAAAAAATACGGGACGGGTATGGTATTAATAGGAAGGCTATTGTAACACCCATGTACCAGCTAACAAATGTCTGGTACATGTATCAACTGTCCTCTTGTCACAAGACTTGTGCACGTTCAGGGAATTACATGTACCAACTCCGGAAGTACATGTACACTAAAATAACGTCTGCACGTGATTGAAGCGGGATGGTGGTGCTATACATATACCGTACTGTATTTTGCATTGTTTCTGCATCGAAAATCCGCATTCAAACCACATATAATCATTTGAGGCCGAGTGATTAGCACTCGCGCCCTCGCGCAGTGGTTCGGGTCACTATCAAATCCTCTCTCGACTTCACAAACAAGCGTAATGCGGGGCAGCAGCTTCAATAACGTAGAGACCGACAGAAACGGTGACACCCCTGAAGTCCACCAACCTTTTGTACTCGCGGCGTGCGGTCCGGACGGCCGCATTCAGATAGAGTTCGCAGCAGAAATTCACGGCGACCATGTAGACGCGCGAGCTCAAGCGAACTCCCCTCACACCTTCACAGCCAACAGCACAACCATCCAGAGACCACCAGTCATGCGCATCTGCATCATCATCGTCGGCACGAGAGGCGACGTTCAGCCCTTCCTCGCCATCGCACAGCGACTGCAACGCGACGGACACCGCGTCCGACTCGCTACGCACGCCATCTACAGAGACTTCGTCATGAGCCATGGCGTCGAGTTCTACCCGCTCGGTGGTGACCCCAAGGAGCTGGCCGCCTACATGGTTAAGACGGGCGGGCACCTCATCCCCACCAAGATTGAGACGCTCACCAAGGACGTGCCGCGTAACAAGGAGATGATCAACGAGATCGTGCACTCGACATGGCCGGCCGTCTCAGCCGCAGACCCGGACGGAGGCGGCTCGGGCGTGCCGGGCCAGCCATTCCAGGCGCAAGCCATCATCGCCAACCCCGTCTCCTATGGCCACATCCACGTCGCCGAGCGCCTCGGTGTGCCGCTGCATATCATGTTTCCGCAGCCGTGGGTGCCCACCACAGCGTTCCCGCACCCGCTCGCCAATATGCCGTACACGGACGAACTCAAGAAGACCAACTACCTGTCGTACAAGATGGTGGATCTGCTCATGTGGCAGGGCACGGAGGGCCTCATCAACGAGTTCCGCACCAAGGTGCTCAAGCTGCGCAAGATCCGCAACGGCGACGGCGGTCGAGACTTGCTGCTTGACCTTCACATCCCGCATGCATTCATGTGGAGCCCGAAGCTCGTGCCGAAACCCAAGGACTGGGGAGATCTCTACAACGTCATCGGGACCGTGACCCTGACCGGCGGACCCGGCAACTCCTACACGCCGTCGCCCGAGCTCGAGAGGTTCCTCGGTAACGACGGAGGCCCAATCTTCGTCGGCTTCGGGTCCATGGTGTTGGCCGACCCGCAGGCCACCACAAAGATGATCGTCGAGGCGGCGCTGCAAGCGAACGTGCGTGTGCTGATCCAGTCCAGCTGGAGCGACATGGCCGGTGACCTCGATATCCCGGACAATGTCTTCTTCATCGGCAACTGTCCGCACGACTGGCTCATGCCGCGCGTGTGTGCGGTGGTCCACCACGGTGGCGCTGGCACTACGGCTGCAGGTTTGCTCGCTGGCAAGCCAACGTTCATCGTGCCGTTCTTCGGTGACCAGCCGTTCTGGGGCCACGCAGTTGTGACGGCGGGCGTAGGTGTCGAGCCTTGCCCCATCACGAAGCTGACGACCGAGAAGCTGCGTGAGGCATTTGTGGGGCTCATGGACCCGGCACTGCGAGCTCGAGCTCTGGACCTGCGCGACGTCATGCAGCATGAAGACGGAGCTGGTGAAGCGGTGCGCAGCTTCTACCGGCATTTGCCGACGCAGGATATGTTTTGTGACTTGGATCACGAGCGGATTGCCACTCGATGGAGTGTCCGTGATCGTCTGAAGCTGTGTGATCGTTGTGCGTTCATCGTGAGTGGGCGTCCGGAGAACGCTGACAAGAAAATGGTGAGCTATCACGTCGTGGACTACACGGCACGTGGTCCAGACTCGACGTTGGCGGGTGCTTCTGCTGGGACTGGGGCGTTCTTCCACGAGTTTGCTGGAGCTTACACGGGTCTGGTACGCGAGCCCGTTAAGGGCTTCTCGAAGAATGGTGTGGCAGGTGGGGCAATTGGCACTTTAAAAGGCGTTGGTTGCTTTCTCGTGCGACCGACACTCGGGCTCGTGCAGTTCACAGACCATGTGGTGACAGGGCACATTAATGCGCACCGCAGAGAAGGCGAGCAGAAGCACTCAAGCATGCTTGGTCGGCGCTTCATGTCGGCAATCGGCGTTCAGAAGGGCTTGGCTAACAGCCACACACCGTCAACTGAAGGTAACAGTGTTGACAACGTAATTTTTGCGAGCAAAAATGGCCGCAAACAAATGCTTCGCGACATCAACAAGAAGGTGGGCAAATATCGCGCGAGATATCAAGCCACAGTGGGCGTTCGAAAGGGTCAGAGTGGCCGGTACAATCCGCTATTTCCAAGCATCACGACGGGTCATCAGCAGCTTCCATGCATACAAGCACCTGGCCTTCCGACTACAGGTATCACTTCAAACACTTCAAACCGGAGTGTGCCGGCACATCAACAACCAGTGATCAAGCTTCTCGAGGCGCAGAGCACATCACTAGGAAGCATCAACATCCAAATCGATCCGCCAAGTGAAGTCGTCGACGCTGTGGACAACGGCATCATCGCTCTGTGGCGACAATTCGCAGCTTTCCAATGCGGCAAGGCGGTGCAGGATCAGCGTGTAAACCCGAACACCAAGCCACCCATTCCTCCCATGAACGTCTGCTTAGCTACTGTTGGCACCTGGGACAACGGTATCAAACAATTCGCCGCTATCGGACTGAAACTTGCGACCCATGGTCACCGTGTGCGTCTGGCTGCCAACGAGTGCTTCCGCTCGAAGATCACCGCACTTGGACTCGAATTCTACCCTCTGGCCGGTGCACCCTACAGTGTCCAAGAATTTGTACAGTTGATGCACGAAGCCCAGACCACCGCTGCTCTCGATACTGATCTAGGTCGTTCGAGTCTGGGGGCGCTTCAATCCTTCCGAGAACTCGTCTACTCGCTCTGGCCTGCCGCGTACGGCTCCGACCCACACGGCTGCGGTCCCAACAAGCCTGGCGACCACTTCCGTGCCGATGCACTGCTGTGGCACCCGATGTTGCTCGGACACGTGCATGTGGCACAACGCCTCGGTATCCCGCTGCAGTGCGCCAGCCTCGAGCCGCTGTCACCGACGTTCGAGTTCCCGCACGTGCTCAGTTCCTTCGCAGCATTGGACTCAGCAGTGACCATGACCCCCCGACACACCAACTTGTTGACGCATGGAGTCGTCGACGCGACTTTGAATCACGGCAGTGTAGCAGACATCCTCACTCAGTTCCGCTCATTCATCGGGCTTACGAGCCGCTTGAATCGGCCGGACCCGCTGGTACAGTGGGAAGTGCCGCACGTGTACTTGTACAACCCCGCGTTGCTTCCGAAGCCTCTTGACTGGGGTGAAGAGCTCTCTGTGGCCGGCCATGTGACGTTGCGAAATGACCAAAGTTCTCAAGCGGTACCGCAAGAATTAACGCAGTTCGCATTCTCAAGCTCCAGCCCGCCGGTGATCTACTTCGGCGTGTCCACGCGCAGCTTGGGTTTCGTCGATTTCGAGGATCTGGTGCAGAAGATCGACCGTGCCGCTCAGCAGCTCCATGTGCGAGTCATCGTGCAAGCGCAAGGAGTTGGTGACGCAGCCCGCCCCCCGTACAGATCCGCGTCTGTCTATCTGATCGACACCGAGGTGCCGTACAGACAGCTCTTCCCAGGCGTAGCTGCCACGATCCATTGCGGTGACGCTGACGTCCTGGCCGAAGGACTCATGGCAGGCAAGCCAGTCGCTGTGTGCAGCTCGCACCCGTCTCAACTTTTCGCAGCTCGCCTATGTCAGCGAGTAGGCGTGGGGATCCCGCGCATCGACGCGAGTACCTGCACAGTCGAGTCACTGGTAACGAGCTTCCAGCAGCTGCTGCAGCCTGGTATTCAGGCCAATGCCCAGGCATTTGCACGGACGTTCGACCCGGAGAGGGCGCTAAACACCGCGGTGGGGTCCTTCTACTCCAACCTGCCGCTGACAGCAATGGTGTGCGATGTGGACCCGACGAAGATCGCCCGCGTTTTCGATTCGCAGCACACGATGAAGCTGTCACTAGAGGCGTATTTGGCGGTGCAGCCAGTGCGCGACGACAGTAAGGGCTTCGTGCCGTACAAGCCGCTGCAGTACGATGGTTTTTGTCCGCCAGTGTTCTCAATTCGTGGTATCCCAGGCGAAATTCCACGAGACGTGAAACCTGCGCATGATCTGAACGCTGTTGGAATGGCCATCGAGGTGCTGAGGGCGCAGGACGACAGTCGGTCGAGCGAGCAGTCGTCCGAGTATTCGTATGAATGTGTCGATGTTCAGGTGGTAGGCACGGAAGTATTCTGGTCGTCCACAGAGGAAGAGAAGGCTGCGCGGAAGTCGACTAACGCTGCATATGAGCGTCTTGTGAAGCCACGAGCCTTGCGGAAGCGTGACAAGTTGGCTCAATTGTTTCATGATCGGTCGAAATAGAAAATCAACTTGCGCAACGAGGGAATAAGCTTGCACAGTTCAAGTAGGACAGGTTTTCGCTGTTCATGCTCATTCCCATGTTCACTCGTCCAACGCATCGACGATCGCTTGTTCCACGGGACTGTAGTCCCCGTCAGCTCGATTCAAGTTCATTTTGCGCCGCAACCGCACGTTGGGATTGCACATGACGCGCACCGACTCCACCCCCTTGTTCCCCAAGTTCTTACTGCGAGCATGTAGCAAGAACGGGTGCACCAGCATCACATCGCCAGCCTTGCCGTTCACCTCCACGACCTCTCGGCGTTCAAACTGTCTGGCCTGGTAGCTCACGGCGCCGCCTTTCAAGCCTCGCGGCTCGTTCCTCTCCAGCAACCTCGCAATCCACTTGTGAGAGCCTACCGACACTGCCGTGCCTCCTTCACCGGGTCCAATATCCGAGAACAGGAAGATCAGCAGTAGCCCAGACTCCTTACTGTCCACGTGGTGCTGGTACGACGCGCCGTCCACATGCCACTTGCCAGCAGCTCCCCACGGCGGCTCGTCCTGGTCCGGGAATGTGACCATCCACCACCCGAGACCAAAATCTTCCCACCGATTTTTGCCGCAGATTTGGTCCATTGCTCGCTTCAGTCGTGGGGTCACCACTTGACCCCACACGGGATCGTCCTCCGTCGTGTACAGCTCTGCCCAAATATTATCCCAAGTAAGTTTATCTTCGTATAAATTATTGCGCACCGCATTTTTTGTTACCGGGGATGCCGTGCCGCTCCACCCACGTGGTTGGGTCTTTTGTGATGCCATCGTGGGCCAGTCGTTGCCAAATCAACGCGCGACACTTTTCAGCGGTGGACGGCGCGAAGGCGTTTGGCAGCAGCACAAAACCGTCGCGGACGAACGCATTGATGGCGTCCTGGTCTAGTGGGGGTGACGACGGGTTTGCGTCAGTGGAGACGCGCTGCTTCTTGTCGCTGGGCTCACGGGTCGGTGCATCTCCCTCACTTGCATCGAGCTCTCGCTTCATTTTTTAAGATCACGAATGGCGATTTGCACCCCTTTTTACGAGGATGTCTGCACAAAAGACCCAGTATTTGCCCATTCTAATAACTCCTTCATGAGGCGTATGTTCATTTCCTGGAGGCACGAAAGGAAATGGTGTTTTACACATATAGACAA
>JAHWLE010000679.1:0-18856 GCA_024679135.1 Phytophthora foliorum | reverse complement strand
CATCCAGCCACCTCACGGAGCGGTTGGGTGATCACCCACACAACCACGCCCCCAAGGGAACAGAGGATCTCGCGCCAGCGCGTGCACCCAAAGCTTCTACTGCCCTCTCCCATGATGGTCACGGTCGCCAGGCACCGCTGCACCGCGCCCCACACGAATTCCATCTTCGAAAATGACGAGCAACCAGCTCAGTCCACTTTCGGTAACTGTGGAGTTCGACACCTGTCACCCTCCGCACGGTTACCCCATGTGTATTCTGCTCTGAGCAACGTGAAGAGACATACTGGTCTTCAATTGTCACCTTGAGGTTTCCATTCGTCACCTTTCGCACATATTGCGCCACTAACGGTCTGATCCGCGCTGTAGATCCATTGTCGATTGATGTGAAGTGACCAGACTCGTAAGTCATTGATCACGGCGAAGGAGTTGGCATCGCTGTCATTCTCCATTTTGCCCGCAACAGCGCACTCAAGTCAAGACGCTTCACGCTATGTCCAAGTCACCATCATCGTCGACCCCAAGCTGGCCGCGTCCGACCGGCTTCGGGCCGTCGTCGAGGACAACACGGGCGTGCCCGACCCTGACACTGCAATTGGCGCCCAGTACGCCTTCTCGAACCTTCGCCCCATCTTCGCTGAGAACGCCGAGTCCCGAGGACTCAAGGCCCTCGACGACCTCGCGCTCCCTGTCACGCTCGGCACAACGGCCATCTTGCTGCCGCCTTCGGACACCCAGGAGCCTGCCACCCGCGCACGGTCTGTGACAAAGGAATCGATCGGATCAGCAGTCTCCTGACCAATGGTTTGGCGACACGCGCCGAGCTACAAAAGGTTCTGTGTAGTCTGCGTTACATCGCCACCTGCCTGCGGACAGCAAAATCTTTGTTCCAAGCATTGCAATCTACCGCTGCCAGCCGGCCCCGGTTCGGCCGAATTTCGCTGTCAGAAGCGATTCTCAAGGACTTCCGCTGGTTCCTGCACATTCCACGCGATGGACACCTAGCTGAACTGCATTTGCGTATGTTTGGATCGATAGCAACACCCGATGTCCAACTCTACATGGACGCTTCCGACATGTGACTGGCAGTACTGAATCCTGCCCGCAACGAGTTCCTTCAAATTCGGTTCGACGCTGAGGAACTCCATCTCAACCGCTCAAGCCAAATTTCCGTTAATGTGCGAGAGCATTTATGTATTGCGCTGGCGATTTGGACGTGGGCAAGATTTGGACCTCAGACACGTCGTCCGTCGTACCTCATATTCGCTTCTGGAGCGATAATTCGTCGGCAGTGTGGTGGGGTAATCGGTTGACAAGTCCCTGTTTCGAAGCGCAAGAGATCAACCGCGTCATCGGTCTTGGAGAAGCAATCATCAACATTCGGATGTCGGCAGCTCACCTGCCCGCGGCAACAAATCGGATGGCCGATGCGGAATCGAGAGTTTGGAGTGAACCGCATACGTCTATTTGGACTAACTTTTCTATGCGTTGGACGCAGGTTCCTGTTCCAACAATCTGGAGAAAAATCTACAGGACATTCTCCTCCGGCTGCAGTCCGAATAGCTGGCCTCGACGTCAACAGTCAAGTACACAAGTACCTAGAGGCAGTGGACAGAGTGGTGCAGATTCATGCGATTGTCACCGTGGTTAACCAGCGACAGAGCGCAGCAATCATTTCAACTCGCAATCTTTGCCGTATTCTGCTAGTGATATGGTTTCGGACGCCCTGGACAAGGCAACTCTGCATCTACCATCCTCTCCAAGATCAGCCAAATGTCGTGGCATCGTCAGTGCAAGCTCGGATTCAGCGTCGGGTTGCTCTCTATTGCCGTGCTACTAGTAGACTGCAGTGAGAAAATACAAGAAACATTGTGGGAGATCAGCAAGACCCGAAACATTGGCTGAGTACATCAAACGCTTCCGCTCATTGGTCCGCTTAGAGCACACACTCGCTGAGCTGAGCCAGACTTTGCCTATATGCGAAGTCGCAAGCGATAACTGGTAGAACAAAAATGATACCAGCGGTCAGATCAATACTATGGTGACGACTTTCATACCCATCTTTGAGCGCACTGAACAAGGCGAGCAACGTCTCTATCGTGCCGGTGGCTCACACCAGCGTGGTCATGATCGAGACAGACACAGAAACTTCCGCCAAGGCAACCACCGTGGACAAGGAAGGTGGATCGGAGGTAGGTATAACGACAAACACAACGCGAGGCAAAACCTGCAACAATAGCTGCGCCGTGATAGCAACCGCGGGCGCAACAACAGAGGTAACAGCAACGCCAACAACAACATCATATGGTGATCATTTCATCGAACGACATCGCATTCTACCCAGGTGTACCGCTCGGTACGCAATCATAATCGTCACGGAGAGCATCAACATGTCGATATCCATGGAGGTTTTACCCTTCTTGCGACCATGGCGGTCGTTATGTAGGTGGCCGTTCCAACGGGATTACTCGTGTCGACCAACGCAGCCAACAGAGTCGAAATTCGAATGATGAAGAATATTTAATTATGGGCATCAACAACAACTAGGAAAAGCGACCCACCAATATGAACAATGCTAAAGCTGGACACTGGAAGCAAGAAATACCAGACTCTTCTGGATAGTGGTTGTTGTCGCAGTCTCATCAGCGACATTTTCCTACAAGTTGTTCAGAATACGCCGGTGGGGCGCTCAATGGTGGCGATTAATTTTGGTGAACGGTACTACAACGAATGCTGGATTGTTCTTTGTGTGATTTTGCATGACTAGACGGAAGCGTGATGCAGTGGTTATTCATAGATTTGAGATGCTTTCAACTTTACGGGGTGATGTGGTTATCGGATGTGACTTAATGATGTTGTGTAGGAACACGCAGAACATCTCGCTACCAAACGGTATGACTCCCACCAACAACACACGTTTTCCCGCAAAGGTCAGCGAATGTTGGATCAATACCTGAAGACCAGGAACGATCCCTTGCACCGGGTCGGTTGTAAGCGCCTCTGTATACCCAAGTTGTTTTCGGTCAACCCGAATACCTGCGTCACTAGCCACGAGCGAGGCTAGGACGCAACATTGCGCTTTCGCGCGATCCCCTGCAGTCCCTCAGAAGGAAGGGTACCGGCTGTCAAGCCTCGTACGGATTTGCCAAGGTGAAACCTCGGCTGGCAGTCAAATATGTACAGGGACACTCGGGTCCCTAGTATATATATAGAACAAAACTCCTCTGTCGCTCCCACTCTCTCAGCCACTCCAACTTCTTGGACTAGCCTCAGCGAACTCTCGGCTCAATGTACCTTAAGCTCGCCAACAGGCATCCCACGTAGCCGAGCGTGTCCAGGCACTACAATAAGCTAGCTACACTTACCGAAGTCGGACTTGACCCTTGTTGGCTTGGGGGGAAGACTGCTGATTTATTTCTGTCTCTTTAGGGCTCTGAGAGCCTCTGTAGGTCATCCTATAGCTAGTCCTATATCTATATACAAATATCAAGTGCGAACAGAACTCTGTGGGGGATCCTAAATCCGACTCTATACGGCCGAGGGTACGACCGGTTCCGGCTGAGTACGGATCCAAGGTGGGTACAAAATGAGGTTTCTAACCTCGGCCGGGGTTTTATTAGACCCAGCCGAGACCTCTGTCACTATCATTTCCTAGTCACTTGGGCGCGGGAAATGTAATTAGCCAATCAGAGCTGGTTAGAACCTTTCACCGAAAGGCTCAACCGTGGGTGCCTGGGCTGCCGAGCTGTCACAGCTCGGCCAAAACCCAACGCCACAGATCTACTGACATATGTAACTACCTACAGCCGGTTACAGCGCGAGGTTCGGCTGGTACGGGGTCTCCATTATGCATTTCCAACGTGCTGACAATGCAACCCAGTTGGCCGCAGGTTCGTCTGACGCCAATTTCAACCTCGATTTCGGACCGAAGATCGCCCCGCCAACAGCACCAGCGTGTGGTTCCTACTTCGATCTCCTCGGGGTCATCCAGGGTCTGACAACGTTCGCCAACTCCGAGCGGCACGAGAAGCTGGTGCACCTGCTCTACCGCATCCGTGAATTCATCATGGCCAATGCGGCCACTGACCCGCACCAGGCGCCGCAACGCGTGCGGCGCACCCTACATGGTTAAACCAGATCCTCGGGGCGGTATACGTCCATCTGTCCAGGGACTCGCCCTATTGGTGGAGAGAATTTTTCACCGCGGCTGCAAAAATCGACTTCAACTCCATCTCTTGGGTAATGGCCCTACACGGTCTGGCCGACCTCCCCACAGTCAACACCTAGCCACGGGTGAACACGAGCGTGCTTCTTCGGGGACCCGGCTCGTGCGACGCGAAGACGCTGAGCGCGCCCAGCAGTCACGCCCCGCCGGCATACCGCCCAACATACGGGCGCTCATCCCCCACCACGCGGATGGCATCGAACTGTGCCTTCGGTTCTTCGACGGCGCCATGTGCTTTGATGGCACCGAAGAAGCCACAGGCCGAACGCACACATGGCCACGCGATCTGCCGGCTGCACTCATGTCGTTCATCACCAAGAAGGTCGGGCCTCGTCGTGGGCGGCACGCCGCCGCGCGTGATGGGGGCGAGGCGCTGTTGGTTCGCCTGCGCTTCGTGACAGTCAGCTCAGATCTAACCTGAATATAGTACAATTGCACTGCAACCTGAGCCCTCGTGAACCACAGCGGTCAGACGGCCCGTCCCAAACTGATACTGATGGCCACGCCGGTACCAAATTACACGGAAGCGCCGCCAACGGGGCACAGTGTCAGTCTTCGGCAGTCGGCCCACGCCCCTGCCGACGACCCAGCGTCGTTCCGTGTGAGCCGGAGATTACAGCGTCGGCGCCCGGCCAAGTCACTATCGGTCACCCTGCGCATGCCGGTGAGAGCCCCAGCAAAATCACTGCCGGGCATGCCTCCGATGCGTGCGACGTCCTCTGTGGCGTCCCTCTAGATAAAGCACATTCTGGTGAGAACCCCAGCATGGACGATGTCGGGTATGCCTCCGATGCGTGTAAGAACGCAAACTCTCCCGTCTTCGCTATCAGACACAACGCCGACGATACAGCGGTTCCGCCACAGCCACAAGGGCCCATATCCGCTGGCTCAACCGGGGCAGATGCGGCCTGTCGATCTCATCCAACGAACCAACAGGGTCACCAACCGACCCCGTCTCAGCAAGCCTTACAGCGTTTAGCTGAGTTTGGCAACCAGCACCGACCCTTATGGAATCCCATCCCCCAGGTGTCTTTGTCAACAGCATTTCGCAAAGAAGGTGTAATACTACCGCCGCGCCGGCCGTCTGCCACTGCGACCACGGGCAGATTTAACAAGCTACAGCAAGCCGCAATGTTGGAGTTCATTCGTCGCACACGCATGCACCTCAAGGACTTCATCGAACTCGTCCGGGGACAGACGCTCGACGACTACCGACCAAACAAGTCGATGTTACCAGAAGTCCTGCGCTATTACTGCCGCGGCTGCAAACACGTTGATGACCTCGTTCGCATCGCTTCTGAAGGCACCTGCGTGCACTTGTCGACTCCCCTTCCGCCACAGCCCGGGGTTCCACGTAATCACCTTTCCGCATCCCGCCGCATCAACGTACTGAGGGCCACCATCCGAAAGGAGCAAGATTTAGGCCGCTGCCTCGATGTCGACGAAGACATCGTCAATGTGTGGCCGGAGCTGTTCTTTAACCCGTTCGGCGTGGTCGACAGCGACCCACGCATCATCGGCAGAGTCATGCACGACTTCTCTTATCCAGAAAACGAGCGCGAAAGAGGACGATACGACTCTTCAGTACGTGGGAAGACGAGTTCGGCCTGCGGTTCTCCTCATCCCACATACCGGGCGCCGAGAACACCCTCGCCAACAAAGGGTCTCGGTAGTGGGGGAAAGAACTGCACAATTATTCATTCAGAGAACAAACCAACGTTTGATCACAGGTCACCACTCCGGCATCCATTGCCGGTCTCGAGGCCGTATGGCTCAACATCTCCGCGAGTACTCCGTTGCAGCCCCCTCCCTCAAGACGTACAAGCGAGTGTATGACTTCTGGAAAGGATGGACCGCCCGTCGAGGAATCTGCTGGCGAGTCGATACCACGGTAACCGAACAACTACAACACGTATCGGACTTCATAATTCATGGCCATCAACGCAGCTTCGGCTCCAACTTGCCCATGCAGAGCTCCACTATCAGAATTGCGCTGCACGGCATCCGCCACTTCCTACAAGCGGCAGATTATGAGTGCCCTTCCAATCATCCACAGATTCGCATGCTCGTACACGGGTTTGGACGACTGGATGCACCACCACAGAAAAGGAACCAGTCTCCGTCTCCCTTCTCGAAGAGTGCTGCAAGTCCCTCGACCTCCATGACCCCGCCGACCAAGCTCTCTGGGGGGGGGGGTCTGTGTCTGGGCTTCTTCTTCTTGTTACGGAGGTCCGAAATTGTGGCAACAACGGCTTCATCATTCCTCTCGTTCGCCCTCAAGGCCGCCGACGCCATACCGATTGACGCAGCGGGAGATCCGACCACAGACCCATGCCGCGTCGTCGCCACATGCTTCCGCATCCGGGGGTTCAAGACAAATCAGAATGGGGCTCCGACCACCCTGATGTTGGCTCGCTCTGGACACCCATTCCTGTGCCCAGTTTACGGGGCATTGCTGCTCCTACGATCACGAGGAACCCTGTCGGCGGAAGAGTACCAACCGTGGTATTCCTCGGCGCCTGAGGCGTTCCATGCTGCGTGTCTTCAGCTCGAGTCACAAGGGCAATCCAGCTTGCAGCGCGCTCGGCGGGGATGGACTCATGCCAGTACAGCACGCATTCGCTCAGAGCAGGCGGCGCTACCAACATGTACCGCGCAGGAGTCGATGCGCTGACCATCCAATTCCACGGTCGTTGAGCATCAGACGCGTTTAAGCTATATCTTCGGCTGTGTACCGAGTCCGTCGACAGCGTCGCTGCAAAGATGGTCAGCGGGGCCACGAGAACAACAACACTGCAGTGATGGACGTGCAACTACCACCCTAACAAGGGGCACAGCCCGACCTCCCGGCCAAGCTGTACCGCGGTAGCTACACGTTCCATTAATCTGTAACGTTGTTTAATTTGGCCCCAAGACTGTGCGAATTTGAAGAGGAAATTGAATATTTAAGCCATCGGGAGCTGGCGCGGAGAATCTCTTGGATCTCCTCCGCACTAAGTACGTTTCTCCTCGCTTAAATACGGGGTAAAACTTCAGGTTTTACAAATTTTTGTTTTTCAAGCAGAAAATTGTGGACCTTTGCGGTGTTGGATAATTCCCGGTCTGCTTTTCTATGTATGTTTATTCACAAGTCTGGAATCTGTGATCAGGATCTAGGAATCGCCACAAGATCAGCCGTTCTCATGTTGGCCGCTTGTCGCTTGCTCCCGCGACCCCGAGTCTCGCTCGCCAGTCGCTTTTTCGCCTCCAGCAGCGCAGACCAAATGCAGATTCTCGAGAGCGTCGCTGCCTTCCGCCAGGCGCGTCGTGCGCTGCCCCCAAACACGACGCTTGGCCTCGTGCCCACCATGGGAGTGCGACAACAATTAGTCTTTTTATCCCTACAGATCATCTAATATCCATCAATTATCCTATTATTGTCTACAGGGTCTCCACGAAGGCCACATGTCCTTGGTCAAGCAGGCCAGAGACTCGTGCGACTTCGTAGCGGCCAGTATCTTCGTGAACCCGGCGCAGTTCGGTCCCAATGAGGACTATTCCAAGTACCCGCGCACGTTCGAGAAGGATGTGGCGCTGCTGGAGAAGCAGGGCGTGGACCTCGTGTTCTTTCCGTCGGCGGACGAGATGTACGCGCCGCACCATCGCTGCTACGTGGACCCTGAAGGCTTCGACGACCTGGTGGAGGGCCAGTGCCGCAAGGGTCACTTCCGCGGCGTCGCGACGGTGGTCACCAAGCTCTTGAACATTGTGCAGCCTACTCATGCCTTTTTCGGTCAGAAGGATGCCGCGCAGGTCGTGCTCATCAAGCGCATGGTGTCGGACCTGAACCTGCCGGTGGAGATCAATGTGGTGCCGATCGTGCGTGAGGCGGACGGCCTGGCGCTCTCCACGCGCAACCAGTATTTGTCCCCCGTGGAGCGTGAGGCTGCTTGCGTGCTGCACCGCGGACTTGCACACGCACAGGATCTGTTCCAGAAGGCCAAGGAGAGTGGCAAGGCGACGGTGAATGCTGCGGAGCTGCGTGATGTTGTCTGTGATGAGTACGAGCGCGAACCGCTTGTGACGGCCATCGACTATGTGTCGGTCGGATCAAAGGAGACCATGCAGGAGGTGTCAGTGGTCGACACGGTCGAGGGGGCCATCATCTCCGTTGCCGTCAAGCTGGGACAATGCCGACTCATCGACAACATCGTCCTGTAAAGATGCAATGAGGCAGTTGCCAATTCGGCCTCAACTAGATTAGAGCAACTGGTAAGACTAAATAGTGTTTCATTTACGCATGCGGGTAAGATATTTGATGATGAAAGCTGTGAATGAGCAGGGTCGACGCCGATTAGATGCTTCGCTTTTTCGCACCCGTAGTGTTGGTGCCCGAAAGGTCCAACAAGCGCTTGCGACTGGCAGCGGCGATGCTTGAGCTCTTCTGGTTCAGCAGTGATTCGTCCACTTCACCCCAGTTGATATCATCCAGGCTATCGTCGACCGGAGCACTGGCAATTGATTTGGTAGATTTCAGCGTGCTTTTCCGCTTGCTGCCCTGGAAAAATGGAGATGGCTTGGGCGCTAGAGAAACCTCAACAAACTCTGGGACTGAGTCCAATGCGTCCAAACTATCCAGCACACTGTTCGAATGGGCAGTTGGTGCGGGGGTTGGAGTCAAGTTGTGCTAGACCAAACAGTACGAAGTCGTTAATCAGCATCCACAGTAAGCACGAGTTGATTATAATTGTACCTTTTCGAGGTATGTTTGCACGATGGCAATGATTGGTTCACCATACTTCTTCACGCGAATACGTCCCACACCGTCGACCTCCAACAGCTCCGCGCTCGAAACTGGAACTGCATTTGCAATCGCAGCAATACCAGCAGTAGGAAGGATGTGGTACGGCATAAGATTATGACTGTCGCACACACTTGCACGCCAATCTTTCAGGAGCTGGGCAAGTGCTTCAACATGAGTTTCAGGAATTCTGTTGTCAAGAAGAATTAACGATTAGTTCAATTCAGTGATGAGTACAAAAATCAAGACGCATAGCAGCGCGTACCTCCTGGAAGACTTGGTCTCTGGAATAAGCGGGTACTCGGTTGTGGTAGGAGGTCGTGCAACCACCTCCACTTCGTCGTTGTCGTAGTCATCGCTAAGTTCTTCAACAACATCGGTTGAGCTCGCTTTTTTCTTCTTTGCTGTTTTGCGAGCCCCTGTTGCTTTAGTTTTCTTTGGTGCAGCCTTCTTCGGAGCCTTTTTCTTAGAAGCCTTTGCTTCCTGTGCAGCACCATCGCTAGCGGAAGCACGTGTCTGATACTTCGTCTTGCATACGATACGAACTCGTTCACCCCGCAGAAGTCTGTTAGCATTAATTCCAAGAGAGAGGAATGTCGTCGTGAATCCCTTCGCATTGGTTTGGTCCTGCACATATCGAAAATGAGTGGTTGTGCCTCAGGAGCATTGCCGAGCACTTCCGACTTACCACTTCCCGCAGGTATTGCCGAAGAATCATGTGATATAGAATACGCTCCACCTCGCTGCGGGAGTAGCGACCTTTGCCTTTGCCAAACCCTCCAAGCTGCGAGAATTGATCTTGCTTCCACTCTCTGCCCTTGACCACCAACCCGAGAAATATTTGAGCGATCTGTACGAGAGTTGCGGGACCACCAGTTTCTTGGAGACTTTTGACTGAATAAAATAGAGAATTTCGATTAGAATGAACCGTGCATTCCCTCCCCCAGCTTCATGCGTTGCAAACATACTCATCTCGGTCAGGGCGACGCAATCCTCGGTTACATCTGACTTCTCGAACGTTATTCCTAAGGCCTTGTTTTTGCAGTTATCGCAAGTACCATGGCACTGCGCGCTTGAAAAGTGCTCGCCAAAATACTCTAGAAGAGATGTTCGACGGCATTCAACTTGATTCTCACAGAACTCTGTCATACGTCGGAGGTTCTGTAGATGCACGTTGCGATGCTGCATATTTTCGCGGTCCTTAGTTATGAGCTTCCGCCGTCGAGTCTAATTGACAAAGAAAAGTGTTTAATACTCGTACATGTAGATAATGGAATCGCATATCAATGCATACCAAGTCCAAAAAAGAATAATAGAGGATGCAGTTTGCAACATCGCCATCTCTTCCTGCTCGACCAGCTTCCTGCAAAGGTACATCACATCGATTAGCAAAATAAAGGCTTCGATATCATAGCAGCCACATTTACCTGGTAGTAATGCGTCACGGACTGGGGGATTGTGTGATGAATAACGTAGCGTACATCTGGTTTATTGATCCCCATTCCAAAGGCGATAGTGGCGCAAATCAGCTTGATTTTCCCTTTGCTCCACTCATGGTGTCGATATGCGCGGTCCTCAGGCTCCAGTCCAGCATGGTAAAACGAGATTTGACTTGCTTTTCGGGTGTTTTCAAACCCCAGCGCCTTGATCAGTTTTTCTGCTGTTTGCTCGCAGTCCTTTTTCGATAAGCTATTCAAGAAAATTAAAGTGATAAGCAGTTGAACAGCTAGTACTACACACAAGAATGCGTACCAGTAAATAATCCCGGAGTCGTCGATGTGCTTCCGAACATAATCTGCTAACTCGGCCATGAACTTGGAGGTCTTCTTGCGCACATCATACGTCAAGTTTGGTCTGAGTTCACGAACAGATGATTAGAACTGTAGCGTAACTCGTATCTCGCACTGGTATACCTATTAAAGCTTGAACGTGTGATGAACGGGTTATTCAGTTTGAGGTTTTTAACGATGTCTGCCTCCGTTTGTGTGTTTGCTGTTGCAGTCAATGCCATGATTGGAACCTGCACGTAAAAAAAGTTAGATCCTGGAGTAATGAAATCGACAGCAATCACGTACTGATGGAAATTTTGATCGCAGCGTTCCAAGATTCAGGTAGTCCTTTCGGAAATCATGACCCCACTGACTAATGCAGTGCGCTTCGTCGATCACAAACCGAGCCAAGAGACCGCGTTTTTCGAGCGATTCGAAAAGATTGTTGAGCACATTGCTTGATGCAATTTTCTCGGGAGTGACGTAGAGCATTTTGATTCGGATGCGGTTGGAAAAGAGCTCCGAGATAATCGGTCGTTGTACGGTCTCGTAGTCTTGGTCTCCATTCAGATTCGCAACACCTACATCCAATGCTTCCAGTTGCTGCACCTGATCTTGAATAAGAGCAACCAAAGGAGAAATGACGATAGTCACGCCATCATCAATGCAGGCGGGTAGTTGGAAACACAGACTTTTGCCACCACCAGTGGGCATCAGCACGAAGACATCGCGCCCACTAAATGCCTCCATGATTGTCCGTTCCTGGTTAGGTCGGAAAGCGTTGTGGCCGTAAACATCCCGAAGCACTCGCTTGGCACGCTGCATTTTGGAGTTCACGCTCGGATCACTGGAAACACACGGTTGTTCAACGACCAGTTGACGGGTTTGTGCCCCATTCGAATAGCGATCGCTTCCAGAACCAGATTCACCGTCTACCCACGAATGAAACCCACAGGTACTGCATCGATAATACAGTCGGTTTGCGTTTGGTCCATGCTGCACGCGGGCCTCCACAGTTGACATTCCGCAAGAGCAAGTCGGTGTATTGCTCGATGCGTCACTCGCACTGTTATACGATTGTGCCACCTGCAGAGGTCGAGGCGGGGCTGGCGCAGGAGACACATTCCGACTCGATGGAGATGCTTTCGCTGCGCCTTTGCATTCTCTGTACCGCCTGCTAAGCACCTCCAGCTCCTGTTCCAGCTCTGAACGACGCTTCTGCATAAAATCTGGTACTTCTCCCTCGAGGGACGCGTCGTCGCATTCTTCACGCACCTTGCGCAGATTATCTCGTGTCCGTTTAATCGATTGGCGGAGTTCGTCGCCCAGCACATCACTCGCTGCATCTTGCGAAACACTTGTTTGAGTAGACGGAGGGGAGATAAAACTTTCCTCAGAATACACTGATGCCCTCTGTGGAGCAGCATGACGAGTCTGTTTCTGTGCGCGCTGGTGCTTGGCAACAAGTGCGTCCACATCAACGTCGTCGAACAAGCTATCCGCGTCGTCATCCAGTCTTGCATACGATATCTGTTGCACCACAACTCGTGCCTGCATCCTGTCCCCCCTCTTCTGATATCCTGTTGTAGCTCGACTGCTCGCCGGCGGTGACGGCGACGGAGTCGTCCGCGTTAGATCCACAACATCGTTCGCCGCTGCTGCAGGTTGGAAACACGTCGACGACGACGCGTACGACGCTCCATCTCCTGCCCTATCCACAGCACCACGTTCAAACTCTCTCGACTGCTCCATAGGAGCCGAAACCGGCGCTGCATTAATCACTGGGATAGTCCCCAGAGCGATCCTGGGCGTCGGCACCACCTTGAGCTTCGTCGACGCCTTCGATTTCGCTCGCAAGGCCTGGAACTTGTGCAGCGCGTCTCGTCCTCGTTGAATAGTCTCCAGGCAGTTCTCTTTGTCGACTGCTCCGTCGTCCGCACTGCTCAAAAGGCCGCAAAATGGTCCAAAAACGCGCAAAAGTAAGCTCATTTAGTCACCGCAGGCGCCAATCCAGCGCCACAGTGACGCTTACGCTAGTTTCCGAGCCGCGCGACTGTCCAGATACGCCCCGATGACGTGGGAATTGAGGCATTGCTGCAGAGTGTTGGTGGGGGCCTGGTACCGGGGATTACGACACGAATACAAACAGTTAGAGCGTGTGCAGGGCGTCATTAGAGAGCGCAGATAGTCAGCTACACGCTCGTTACCTTCTCTGCCCATGCGAGCTGCTCCTTGAGGTTGAATTGTGGCGCGGCCGCCGCACCCTCGCCGCTCGCCTTCGCGCGCATTCTTTTGAATGCGGAATAAGAGTGAAGGTTTGGTGCAACCTTTTATAGTGACAGACGGGGGGCTCACTTGAGTGACATTGACGGTTGAAGAGCACGGAGCTGTAGACGAATCTGGTGGTGCAGCTTGGAGGGAGGCGAGGTCCTCGGTGTTCGGGGGTTGTTTGATCCAAAGCTATTTGGCGGAGATTCGATATCGATGGCGATAGCATTTGTAAGTTGGTTCCTTCCAAGAATGCAGCTGAATAGCATGCTGGTGTGAGATGGTCGCGGTGGAGGCGAAGTTAGAGTTGGTCTTGGGTAACGTTTGTATGACTCCAATGAGTCCATAAGTGCAGATCGTGATACACGCCATGAAAGCAGAGGTATGAACATATACTTTTCCGATGGCGGTAGATGAAATGCGTCCTGAAAAGATATATCTGAGAGCAGCCACTTCGCTTCAAGTTGAGAGGCTCACAAGAAGTGCAGTATTGAGTGATGACGACTGTGGATTTCATCTGCTCGAACGATATTTAGGCTGGAAAGAGACCAGCTTCGCGTAGAATAAATTAGATTCAGGGTCAGCGTTCAATTGTACGCGAGTTGGTAATGTCTGCACAAGCAATTACCGGAAATATTTACTAAAAAACGTTATACAGCAGTAAAAATATTGCAAATACTGTAACGTGGCGTGAAGCTCCATCAAAAGTTTTGATTCAAAACCCTTCGGCTCAATGATTGTGGTCATCATCATTGGCACTTATTCCGGGCGGGTGAATCTGCCACCCGCCGTCGGACAATCCGTTTGAGTGGGCTGCTTTGACCGTCCTGTCGAAGAGGGCCAAACCGTATCAACACTTGTTGTGCTCTGCTGCAATGGTTCTCCTCTCGCAAGGTAGTGTACGAACCTTCTAGCAGCCGCAGTTGAAAAGGCAAGACAGCGTGTCATTTCATCAGTATATTTAAGCGCAACGATTAGTTTTGCGGGATGTCAAGCAAAACAAATCTGAGGCACAGGATACCTGTAAGTTACGACATCGTGTACTGTAGTGCGGTGTGAGGTTATTAATAGTGGCTTCGGATCCGCTTTCGCGCCTCTCAGTGTGAGCATTAAATGCTCACAAATTTTGTCCGACGACGGCAGTAACTTTGCCAGCATGCACGTTTTCTCGACCTCCCACTGCAGCCCAATAATCCAGGACTACTGAAGCGCCAGACCGGAGATTCAAAGCTACCAAGACGTTCAACACGTCGGGAAGCCCAGGCTTCGCGATCAGCTCAAGTCATGCTCTCTATCGCGCTGGATGCTCGCCACCCTACGCTTTAAGAGCAGTCTAGGGTTCAGTGTCCGCCGCATTTGTCCGACGGCGGCGCACTGTGCCAATCCCTGGGAAGAGCTCTTTTCTTTAGCATACGCGGTCGGGGACTCGTATCCTCCATTGGCATTGCCATTCGACAATCGCTGCCATCGAGAGGAGGAACACGACGCAAGAAGGCAATTTAGGTGGCTGCATATGGTTCCGTTTGCGCTCAATGCCAAAGTGGACGCGTTGTCTCTGACGGACCCGGAAGGTCTCAGTTCCACTGCATTTCTACCTTCCGTCGCTAAAACCGCAGACAAATCCATGGCAGTCGCTAGTCAGGCGGACGCGGGCTTGGAATCGGAAGGTTTGCACAAGAAGGAGGACAAAAAGGTCTTCCGGTGCACGTTCCCGGGCTGCGGACGCGAGTTTCAGCTCAAGGGGAATCTCAAGCGTCACGCCAATATCCACAACGGCGACAAGAAGTTCGCGTGCAAGTTCTGCGGCAAGCGCTTCCTGCGCAAAGCCGACATGGAGGTGCACTACCGCGTGCACACAGGCGAGAAGCCTTACCGCTGCAAGTACGAGGACTGCGGCAAGTGTTTCGCGCGTCGCTCGGACTTGCTGAGTCACGAACGGACCCACACGTACGTTATAGAGTCTTTTAAGGAGGTGGGGTTCTGGAATCTGACGGTCTTCCTTGTTGTATGGTCTTCTGTAGGGGCAGGAAGCCCTTTGCGTGCGCGTTCCCGGACTGCGACCGCAGTTTTGCACGCAAGTTTGATCTCCACAAGCACCAGCGTCTCCATGAGGAGCAGGCGGACGCCTCGGGAAAGGCTAAGACCAAGAAGCGCAAACTGTCCCCGCGTCAGGCCAGGGTTGCAACGTCAGCGCCCAAGAAGAGTGATTCGGGTGATGAGAGCTGTGACTGCCCGAGCGACGTCGCGGCGCCTTTTGCTATCAACCACACTGTCGCTGACGCCGCTCTAAATGCTGACGTGCTTCTACCAGAGCCGACGACAATGAAGGTGCCTGTGCCACTTGCCAGCACCTGCGCGACCGGTCGACGCAAGATGTCGGCTACTGCTGCGTGCTTGGACGCGCCACGACCGATGCGCTACGAGCTGAAGTGTCCGGAGAACCACATTCACTCACCACCGGCGTGCTTTGCCGCGCTCTCCTCGTTGGACGCGTTCTTGCTCTCGCAAGAGACACTGGATCTCACTCGCCCGTTGACGCTCGACGCCTTCCCAGCGCACCGTCCTTCGACTTCTGTGGCCTCGAGTTGCTGTCCGGCTCATCTCGAGCTAAGACCTCCTCCTCCTGAAGACAGCGTGGCATTGGCAGGGACCACAATATTCAACGGATCTGATAGTATGATGGATCAGCTCTTCTCAGCATTTCCAGCGACATCCACCCCAAGCAGCAGCTCGCTGGTATCTAAGGACGCTTTGGGATCGAGTCCAAGCATGGCGACACCGATTAATGGTGTTCAAATGATGTCTACGAACTCAGCGCCCCCCAAGACTACTTCGATGGATCAAACACTTGCCGAACCCAGTTTGACTTTCATCCAGGATTGCAATGGATCAATGCTCGCTCCAGTGAGCCTGCTCTCCAGCTCGACTACTGTCTCTGCTGCAATTGTCGGATCCGCTACTATCGCGTCAGCCCCCAATGCTCAACTGAGTCTACCAGTTTCTGCTGCTACGCCGGTGAACTTTGGGTCCGCTAGTTCTCCCAGTGACCTCAACATGAACAATATGAGCAGTGGCGCATCAGCTGCCGCTGCGGGACTGAACAAATCTGCTGCTGAGAAAGCTTGCTTGTCGACGCCGGCGTCGTCGTTGCTGGACTATTCGCGTCACAACCGTTCCTGCGGACACTTGTCCATCCAGCACGGAAACCACCGCGACTACGTCGTGCAGAACCACCTTCTTTGCCAAGACAGCGTCACAAGACTAGGTGCACTCAAGCGCATTCCTCCAAACCCGAAAGCGGTAGATAAGGCCGCGGCAGCACAACCTGTCAAGTGCACCTCGCCTAAGGATACTCATCGCCCGGGATGCGGCCACCTTCCTGTGCGCCACAAGGACCACATTGACTACGTCGTGGAGGATAACTTGATTTGCCAACAGGCGAGCTGGCTCGAGGACGACAACCTCGAACTGCTCGGAGATGACTTCTGGGACTTCTATGGCGCTATTGATGCGTTCCCAACGAATTAATTGCACAAAACACCAGGATTTATTTGTTTGAAAGTAACTCGGCTAATGCTTTGATAAACAGCCTCACTGCCGCGGTCTCGCAGCTCATTAATTCGGTCCCATTAGCCGCATAGCTTCGCCTCCCGTGGCATTGGTGCCACGGTATCGAGCGACACGATACGACGGGTTGAATGCCCAGGAAAGCGCGTTCAGTAGACCTTGCGAATAGAAACACAGCTCCGACAAATACAGCAAGAAACTTGAAGTGACCCAGTCGGCGCCAAACACCTGCAGCAATCCAAATAACATCGGAAGGAAGAGAGCAGCGACCGTAGCCACGCAGCTCGACAGCAGCTGACCACTGCTACGACGTGCACGATCGGCTTGGGGCGGCAGTGACTGCCCGGAAGAGCCTGTGTACGCGAGATACACGGCCGTACCCGCAAACGTAAGTGTCAGCGTCGCTGGCAAATAAAACAGGAAGACGCGTGCCCAACCAGGACTGTGGCCCACAAAGCACGCGCGGCATGGGCCAGCTCCATCCGGCAAGAAGCCGATGACACCCGTCAGCAGAGAGAATGCCCCCGAAAACGCTGCAGAGCACCAAATCACTACATGATAGACAAACTTGTACTCCACGGTGCTCGAATGTGTCCAGCGCACAGCACGAATCAACTCCAAACCAACCGCAGCACTGAACAGCAAAATAGCAGTACCGAAGAACTGTTGGGTGCTCTTCAGTAGAGCGCAGAAGAAAACGTGAGTCTGGTGAGCCCTCCATACCCCGGCAATCCAGAGAGTCAGGTTGTAGCCAAGTGTGCACACCGAAAGCCAGAAAAAGAGCGAGAACGAGCGGAAGCTACGCAAAATCGGGTACTGCACAAACGAGGACACGATGAACCCCGAACCAACAAGCGAGAGGCCCGACAGGAACAGCACCAGCACAGCGTGCGTATCCATGTCATACATGTTGAAGCTGTTCTCGAAGAACGGCGACGCCTGCTTCGAAGGCAGCAGATCGTTGTCGTTGCTGTCTCCTGAAGCCTTCTCGATATCTTCCACACCACACAGCGTGGAGTTTGCCGGGCATGCAAATCCCATTTGTTTCTTCTTCACATCGTAGAGCGAGTAAAACTTCTTCATGAATACATCACCGAGCACCCACATCTCTTGACCACTCGGTTGCACCAACACAATGCAGGTTAGTCCAACGCAAAGGGTGTAATCAGATCCATCCAAGACGTAATAGTGGTGACCTCCAACGCCAATCCGTAGCGGAGGAAAGTCCTCCGGCGCACAAAGGAAGCACTGGAAGCCGTACTGCACAAATCCGCAGTAGCAACCCTGGTTCTGAGCGAACGTCGCCACTTCGTACAGGAAATTGAGGTACAGCGTTCCTGGAATGCCAATGAGCGACGTTCCCGAGTCCACAAAGGCCACGCACCCATCCGCACAGGCATTGCGATGCTTGCCCACGTTCACACTGTGCAAGTGAATCCTCCAGAACGTCCACTGTCCAAACTGCGGTAGCACATCCGTCATCTGCCACGACGCCTGCATGGATCCCATGAAATCTTCATCGTATCCGCCCAAATGCAGTTCGGAGCCATTGGTGTTGGGGTCCGGACTCAGATAGAACGCAAAGACCGAGTCCAGCTCCGGATACTGCTCCAGCAGCGCGAAGAACAGCGGCGGGTGCGAGAACGTCGACAGTCCGTCGAACGCCAAGCCTAGCAGCCCGTCGGCCTTCATCCTGGCCATGGACTCCTCCTCCGTCCGCACAATGCCCACGGTCGTGGCCTGCACGTCAAACTGCGCCACGTGCACCACGTCCTGTCCAAAGTGGCCGCTGACCTTCCCACTGCCGTACTGCACCGCGAACGCCGGGTGGGTCGTGGACTCGTGGTACGTGCTCGACTGCGAGTGGTTGAACCTGTCCAGGCCTGCGCACGCCTCGCACTTCTTGCCGGGTACCCACAGGTCGCTCGAGCCCGTGTCAAAGCACACGAGAACCTCCTGCGGGGGCGTCCCGATGGCGATCGGGCCGAAGAACTGGAACTCCATGAAGTTCTCCAGCGGCACGTGGCCCTCGGCCTCCAGCTGCAGTGCGCTATGCAGGACATCCTGTCCTCGCAGGTTGCTGTCGCCGTCCTGCAGGACGTGGAGGCTGCTCAGGACGCCCTCAACCTCCAGCGCGTTGGTCGTCACGGCGTCGCTGGGCTGCGTGTGGAACTGCAGCAGGTTCTGCGCGCTGCGTTTCTGCGTCGTGGCCGTCAGCGGGATGCGCAGCAGCGAGTTCGCGCCCTGGGA
>JAHWLE010000678.1:0-18861 GCA_024679135.1 Phytophthora foliorum | reverse complement strand
CCTCGCGCAGCAGCTCGCCGCAGAGCACGGCCACGCTCGTGGTGCCGTCGCCCACCTCCTCGTCCTGCGTCTTGGCGATGTCCACGAGCACCTTGGCGGCCGCGTTGTCCACGTAGACGCTGCGCAGGATCGTGGCGCCGTCGTTCGTGACCGAGATGCTCTTGTCGGGGCCGCCCATGGACTGCAGGATCTTGTCCATCCCCTTGGGGCCCAGCGTCGTCTTGACCATGTCCGCGATGGCGATGGCGCCCACGAACGACGACATGCGGGCGTTCTCGCCCTTCTCCACCTGCGACTCCGGGTCCAACACGGCCTGCTGCATCTTGCTCAGTTCCTTGCGAAGAGGTCGGCGGTTTGTATGGAGCTGCTCGCTTTGGATATGCCCCCTCCACACATAGATGACAGACGGAAATAGGCCCAAACACAGGAATATAGTAGAACATAGGCCCGTGGGTATAGCATATACCTATGGTTACGACTATTTCCAACCGCCTAAGGTGGCGCTTGTGAAATACAGGTACTTACCTATATTGCAAGAGTCGAACGTTGAGCTGCGGCAGGAACAATCTCTCCACAAAGTTGGCGCTCTCCTGGGCGAACAGAGTTTGCAAGTTTTTTTTTGCTGTGGTGTCCCTGGTGCTGCTTTGCTCGCAGCCCGTAACACAACGGAGAACGCAGCATATTAATTGGATAAGTGTGTCCTCCGCTGCGCAAACCGCCCAGCAGGAGAGAAGAAATAACGAGCTTATAACTTAGTTGAATTCATGGTGAATATATCATGAATCGTGCTCATGTAACCTTGAGCATCTGGCGAAAGACTTCTAGCACTGCGTCGACATCGTCGTGCTCACAGCACAGAGCTTCCACAGCTGCAGGAGTGATCGGTGCGGCTCCCTCAGTCACTGCGTTTCGCAGAGTCTCTGTTTGTGCTGGGGTGAAAGAGGTCGCGAAGTAGTACTCGACCATGTTCTGGACTTGAACACTGCTCATGTATCCGAGCATCAGCTTCTTGTTCACCCGTCCAGGGCGAATGAGGGCGGGATCCAGCTTTTCCGGGTGATTAGTGGTCATGATGACGATGCGACCGGGGCAGTCGATCACTCCGTCCAGGACATTGAGCAAGCCGGATAGATTGAGCTTGTCGGACGCTGAGGACGAGCCGTATCGCTTGCGCTGTCGTCGCGAGATTTCCGGTTTATTCTCACGAGCCATCACCACCGAGGCAGCGCAATCAATATCTTCCATGACGAACACAACGTCTTCGAAGGTCATGTTGACGGGCAGGTCGACGCCTTCCACGGCAAACCGAAGGTCGAACAGGGCGTTCATCAGCTCCTGGTTGGTCTTGACCTTGCCCAACGAGACGGTCACAATATGTCGCTTGGTGTGCTGAGCCACCGCTTTGATGAGGCTGGTTTTTCCGGTTCCAGGGGGCCCGTGCAATAGCAAACCCAGTTTATACGGGAACCCTTTGATGGCAAACTTGCCTGATCGAGCCATGAAGCTGTCGAGAAGCTGAAGCAACTGCGGTTTTTCATCGAAGAAGAGGTTCTTGAACGATTTCTCTCCACTCAGAGCGTATCGCTTGTACACAACCGCGGGTGTAGATTTATCTCCTCCCGCTTCAATCTCTCCATCTCCCGATACCTTTTCTTCCTGCACAGCCTGCACATACATGTACCGCTTTTTATCATTTGCCAGCTTCAGGAGCTCCAGCAGCTGGTACTTGGCGAAGGCATCGTTGATGAACTTGTCGATCCGCTTCGATGCACCGCGTTCATTGGACTTGAACGCGTAGACCATGGTCACCTCTTTAGTTTTACGCACAGGAGTGTCTCGACCGCTTTCTTCGTCCTCTGGGTTTTGTAGATACTGCTGGAAGTAGATGCCCTTGTCCACTTCGACCCACTCCTGGAATTTCGGGAGCGATGCAATTCGGAGACGATTGAGTTCTTCGTACATGTTGGCTCCATCCTCCTCGTCGTACCAATGCTCGGATGTTCTCTTGGACACCATGTTGAGCTGCTCTTGGGTCGCATCGTCAAGCTCGTGTTCCACCATCTCGTATCGTACGCCTTTGCCGCGCAACTGGAGCACATCAGCCAGGTGGGCAGCAATGGCCTTCTGTAGTATGTGGCCGTGGCGGTTTTCGTTCTCGTCCAGTACGCAGTACTGACCGTAGCGAGTGAGAGCCTTTATCTCTCGTAGGACGAGATCGCTGGTCTTGCCACCAACCAAAGCACCTTTCAGTTTACAACCCAGGGCCTCGAGGTGCGTCGGGTATAACGCCAACTGCACGCAAACGGGCACCATGGCGAGCACGAGGGCGTTGAAGAATAAGCTTGGAGTCGATGAGTAATGTTGGTCCGGGAAGCTTGCAGAGGTGTTGACACCAGACTCGAAGAGGGGCTTAGCGAGAGCTTGGATCAAGGACGGGAAAGCGTCGGAGGGATCCATGACGATGAAGTTGCTGGCTGCTGGCGATTTGACTTCTGATGGCAAAGTGGAATGTGACTGCCAAAGCACCTTGCGAGCCAATGCTGGCCATGAGCTTCACTCACGAATCGTAAACCATCTGGTCAAGTGAACCCGTCCAAGGTCTTCAAAGTAGATTGCCTTGGTTTTAGTATGCTCCAAGTTGAAGCAGCACGGGTGAGTGATGGTCTCGAGCAACAGAGTCCAATGCGACCGCACTTTCCAAAGTGCCAAGAACACCCCAAGCACCTCCAGTCATTCACCCAGTATGTCGACGTCCACAGCCCTCGAATTCGGTATGATCAACACGCTGCGCACGGGCAATGCCCTGTACGACCTCATGGTCTGTATGGTGGTACCAGCCGTCGTGCAGCGAATAACCAATTCTGGCCAAGACGCTATCGGGCTTCTCGAGAAGGTGCTCCAGTTCCTCTGGTGTCTGCTTTTTCCACGGAAGTACGTGACGCATCTCGTGGAGACCAAAGAGGTATCGGGTAACAGTGGATCGTACCGCCTCGACAATGACTCCAAGGGCAACGAGCTGCTGCAGAAAGCCATTCTGCTTTACCTGACTGAGCACTTAAATCTCCACGACAAGTCGGGAAGGTATAACCTACTGGAGCGACCCGACACCAAGAAACTGCTTGTAGAGAACGAGTTTGAACTCGTTGATCTGGAGAAGCGCAAACGCATTAAGGTGCTACTAGATCAGCCGGTAGCCCCCGAAGTCGCAAAGCTGGGTGTGAGTGTACTGCCCCCACTGGATCGATGGGTGACTGTCGAGGAAGGTGTAGAATTCATGAATGAGGCCAAGAAAGGTGACGACGAAAACAACACTACGATTCAAGAAACCAAGACCCTTTTCCACCTCCGATCAAACTTACCCGACGGCGCCGAACGAATTGATGCTTTTGTGAAGAAAGCGTTCGCATATTACCGTGGTATCGAAAGCAGAAAATTCAAGAACGACACGTCGCGTTACATGTATGTTCGTTCCTCAGACCGCCCGGCTGCCACGGACACGGACGATGAAAGCAAGCTCAGAGCGCCGTACCACAAACGTTACGCACTAGGTGACGACAAGACCTTTGACAATGTCTTCTTCGAAGAGAAAGACTCGCTGCTGCAGCTGCTGAATCACTTTGAGAACAAAACGGGCAAATTTGCTGTAGAGGGCTTCCCAAACAAGGTCGGGCTGCTGCTGTATGGACCACCAGGAACGGGCAAGACGAGCGTGATCAAAGCCGTGGCTGAAAAGACTGGACGCCACATCGTGAACATCTCTTTGGGTAAGATCAAAACCAACCAGGAGCTTATGGACGCGATGTTTGACTTGCGCTATGCTGTGGATGGCCTTGATTTACCCGTACGCATGGGCTTCAAGGACGTCGTTTTCGTGATGGAGGACATTGATTGTGCGTCTTCGGTCGTAGCCAGCCGCGAGGATGGTTCTTCTACTCCAGAGAGTGAGAAATCGCCAAGAGAAGAAGAAGCTAATGCACTGGATGGATCTCTTGTTGATGATGAGAACACGGGAACCCATGACAAGGAATCCGAGGGCTTACCGAACCCCGGTCCAAGCTATCGCCGCAGCAAAGAGGCAGCAAGATTTTTCAGTTCTGGCATGATGGACATGGCCGACGATGAGGACGACGACGACTTCCTATCCGTCTTGCTGCAGTCGCAAATGGAATTTGAGGGCTTCGGACCGAAAATGAAAGGAGGGTTTGTGGTGTCCTCCAACTCGACAGATAAACTCAACCTCGCCGGCGTCCTGAACGTTCTGGATGGAGTCATTGACTGCCCGGGGCGGATTGTGATAATGACGACTAACCATCCGGAAATGCTAGACCCAGCACTGGTTCGACCTGGCCGAATTAGCAAGAAACTCCACCTCGGTTACATGTCCACGGCGCAGATGGAGAAAATGATATCGTACTACTTCTCGAAGATGCTCACCGATGAGCAGCGATGTCGACTGAAAACGCTGGGGGGTTCCAGTCGAGTCTTCACGCCTGCTGACATCGAAGAGCTGTGCGCGGAACATGATAGCGTGGATCAGTTGATGTTAAATGTGACCTAGATCTCTGCAGATAATTTTAAAGCTTCATCGCAAGTTGTGACTCGCATCATTTGTCTTCGGAAGCGCAACTTCGCGTCTTGAAATAGTTGGGCGGACAGAACGACAACTCACTGCGTACTCCGAACTCTGCCTTCAGTAGAACAAAATACATTTGCCCGTGATGTTCTCCCCAGACAACATGCTTCAAGCCGAGAAAGCTGTTCTCCTCCCGTTGATGCTTCTCACAAACTTTGCAGTGTTCCAGTACCTGGTGCTGCTTTTTCACAAACGATGGCGTGAACCGTACGTACTGCTGCTTCTGTTCACGGCTACACTGGGTTGGGTTAGTCTCGTACCTTTTGCTTCGGTCAATAGCGAGCGTTTGCGATCCATGAACGATGTGTCGGAGGGGAGTCTTGCGTTGCTGCTGCTCGTGCAAACGGCTCTTGTTGGGACTTCAGCGTCATCGAGTGGGGCTGCACAGGTGGCCAAACGAACCTGCACTCCGGAGGATGGCGCTACATCTTCACATGAGCGAACCAAGATAGCGCCAACAAATGAGGAATTTGTTAGGTTTGCGGCGAGGAGTGGGCAGATTCTAGCAAACTTGCTGATCCTTATCGAGGTCGCGCTGCTGATACTGGATGCGGGGCTCATTTTCTATGAATTACCACCCGATCACGAACATCGCGTCGAGATGGTCAACAACACGAGAGAAAATGCCACCCTCGCTTTCACGTTCCTGTACCGATTCGGACTGTTGATCATGGGTCAGAAGCACGGGTGGCGCCACGTTTTACGTGACGACTGGTTTGAGCTTCTGTTCCACATCATTTTTGCCACTCACGAGTATCCCTTCATGCTAGCGGAGGGTATGACTGAGACGTCCTGGGAGTATGTGCAAGGATTATATATGCGCCTCACTATCTTACCCTGCATTTGGATGACTATTGGCGGCCATCAGTGCCATCTTCAAATTCCATCTCTCCATACCCCCCGCCGTCTTAGCCTAGTCAACATACCTGCAAACACAAAAATTACGAAGACGTGCACGGGCGCGATCAAGGATCCGGAAGGATATCCACCTGCGAGTGTTGTCGATGCACTGCGAAACGAATTTTGTTCAACGCCAATAAGGTTACAGTCTACCGATGAGATTAAGTAGCGACTGTGTTACGAGGGAAACTAAATTCGAGTTCATCGTGTCCTTGATCACAACTGAAACTTCGATAGCAAAGACCTAACACTTACAATTTTTTAACGTAAGAGAATCTCAGTCAAGCATCACAATATTTATGAGCCATTGAGGAATACATATCGGAGCGCACTACCCACTTGCAGCTCGAGAGCGAAGAGCATCAACAAGAATCGCGTCTAATAGTTTCCGTCCAGCATCAAGTTGGTGCGCACGAGCAGCGGCGTCTTCAAGCAGCCCTGGCAAGAAGTTTTGTGCTACGTCCTTTGCTAGCGGGTCGAAGAAGTAGCCACTCTCCACGAGAGTGTCGAACACTTGGGCATGCAAACTAGCCAGATATTGTTTGGCAGACGCCCGGGCCGCCACCTTCTCTTCCAGTTCGGCTTGCGCTGCAAGACGTGCTGTCTCCTCGTCCAGGCGGCGCTGCTTCTCCGCAAAGCGGCGTTTTGCCTCAGCTTCGAGGCGCTGCACCTCTGCCAATTCGGCGTTGCGGGCCTGCTCAAATAGCTCCTGGCGCTGGCGGATTTCGCGCAACTCGAGATCCTCCAGCAGTTCCAGCAGTCCAAGCTCCAGAGTTTTACCTACTAGCACCTCCAATATCGGCTCTACCTCCAGGTCGAAGTCGAACAGATCGCCGCCTTCAATCTGCGTGGCTACGTCAACGCCCGACGGGGTGGGTACGAATGTTATGGGCGGGTGCAAGTCTAGAAGAGCGTCAGTCTGTGTGTCTGCATCCACCTCTGGGTTCCTGTCCGTGAGCTCCTCCAGGTAATTATCTGTCTGCACGTCCATGTGGAACCTTCCTCCGATTGGTGGGGGTGTGATCGGCCGCTGCTGTTGCTGCTGCTGATGTTGCTGGTAGCGGGCCGCTCGAGTGGCGCCTTTGTTAAGCTTGCGGGCGTCTCCGCCTCCTCTACCGGGGCTCTCGGGCGTCTCCTGTTGCGCAAGACGTGGATAAGTTCAATGAGCGAGGAATCCTGCAGCAACCGGTCGACACGACGCACCTCTCGCATGACGTAGGCGCTGCCTCGATGCACGCGCTTGTCGAACATGATGTTCTGCGTCCGCTCGGCATTGCCATTAGCGCTGCCATTGCTGTGACGGGGGACAGCAGACACGGAGTGAGACTACAGCGCAACAGTCAGGGCCAGTTGCCAAAGGGGGACGCACGTGGACGCCTTGCTGCGCTTGGTGGCGACGGAGCGTGGCGCAGCCGCGAACTCGTAGCCACTGGATTGCATTAGCGATGCGTGGGGAGATATCAAAAGCGCCCGCAGATAGCAGCAGCCGGCGCTTCAATGCTCGTCCTCGAAGGTTTCGCGTCGTTTCGCGGCCAGCCGGACAAGAACGCGACTTTCACGGTACTGACCGCTGACCGCAATCTTGGAGATGGGCGGTTGCCAGAAAAGACGTCGAGACACATGGCTTCACTGCATTGCTAGCCGCGGGTCGAATCTCCTACACTGTACAAGATTTCCTGCGGGCTGTGCCCTTGCAGCCTGTACGCTGTGCTACATGTACCATATACTTGAAGTAGGGCTGCTGGAGCTCCTCGCTTTGTGGCAGGCAAAGCCTGCTGTGCGACAGCTCGATGCTCCGTTCAAAGGATGTGTTGATTGCGAGCTGCACTGCTGCAGGTGGCACGGGATTGCTCCGTGGCAAGTTGCCACTGGCAACGCGCACGGGAAGGGCGCGCCTCGAGCCAAGCGGAGGCGAGTCTCGCGCTTGCACACGGCGTGTTGCAGCCTGCAACTTGCAGGCGTCTGCCAGGACGGACCACCCACTAGTTTCAAGCGCCCGTTAGCGCACTATTTCAGGTCGCGCTTCATGGCTCTCCAAGACATCAGGACGCCACGCCGGCAACAGCAGCGCCTCCCGTTCGGCGGAGCCATGAGGCCAGCCTCGCTCCGACGCCTTCCCCGTCGCTGCCGCTCCTTTGATCGGCGCGCCGATCCTTTCCGTGGCACCTGATATCAAGGTTTGCACATGTAGTCGCTTGCTTGGGCGCCGCTGGACTTGACAAGTCGCAAGTCCAGCGACGGCGTTTAAAGCATTTGAGTGCCGACGCGCTAGCAGCGCGACCAAATATTGAGAGCGCCGGCGGCCACATGCAGCAGCACTGATGTGATCAGACGGCGTCTGTCTTCCGACCAGCACTGAGTTGAGGGTCGTGCATAAACGGTCAGGATACCTAATTGTCAATTTCACAACAAAGGCAACAGATTCCTGAAAGCTCGCAGTGTTACGACGGAAGCTCACCAAACCTTGGCGACGTGAAAACATCAGCAATCAGGACAAGCATCGCGTTACAGTACCAGCCTTCACCTCGTTGTGGGGAAAAAATGACAACACGCGATGATGACCAGCATCAAAGCAAGTGCCACAGTGAAAACTGAAACATGAGGATTATGTGTACCACACGAACGCCATTTCTCTCGTCTTTTTTAAAAACAACATTTCCAAAAAATCTCAAAAGCCGCCTTCTCCCACACCTGGCCACAGCTTGTTTTCCTCGAGCGCGCCGCTTCCTTTTCGCAGCTTGACCTTCCGCCCCCCGCAGCTGCCCTCGTCGTACGTCCGTTCGCCTGCCTCAGTCGCCGTTCGCCCGCTCTAACCAACGCGTCGTCGTCGTCCCTAGAGCCCCCAATGGCTTCACCGCATCAGTTCGAGTCCGTCCCCGACGGAGACGCCGTCGGGACCTCCGCCGTATCCACGTCCACCTCCGCCCCCACGCTTTCCAACGGCCGCCCGCCACTGCAGGACGCGTCGGCGCTCGAGATCGCGTACAGTACCATCTCCCCCAAGGTGGAGCAGCCGCAGTTCCCCATGCACATCAAGCTCAACCTCATCGACCAGAATCCGCTGGCCAATGGTGACGCCACGTCCTGCGAGAGCCCGTACCCCATGACCCCCATGACCCCAGGCGGGTACTCGTCCAGCGGTGGAGACCTGAGCAAGAAGCAGCGCCACAATCTGCGTGAGCAGCGGCGCATCCTGCGCATCAGCAACCAGTTCGACATCCTGCGCAACAAGCTCGAGGCGGCCGGCTACTCGTCGTCCAAGAAGGACAAGTACAGCGTCCTGCAGGCCACGCTCGAGTACATCAGCAACCTCGAACGCAACCAGATCGGCGGCGTGCAGATGGCGCACCACATGCAGCACCCGTCCAGCGGCGTCCCGCGCCATCTCCCGTCTCCATGCAGCGACTCGGGCGGCCGGTTGTCCATCACGGCTCCGTCGCCGAGCCACATGGACGGCAAGGGCCAAGTCTTCATGATCGACAGCATGCCATCCCCCGTACCGGCGCTGTCCATACCAGGGATGCAGCCTCAGACCTCGTATCCGCTGGATATGGACAACATGTACGGCAGTGCTGCCAACGGCGCCTCAACTGCCAGTGTAGGAGAGATCGAGGGCTCGTCTGCCTCCTATAGCGACGTATTCGCCAACAGTAGTATGCCCAGTCTTCTCGCCAAGCTGGACGGCACCATCGTCGAGGCCAACGCGCTCTTCCTGGAGCTCTGCTGCAAGAACATTGACGAGCTTCGTCTGCACAGCCTCTACACAATGTGCACCGCCATGGACGCACCCAAGATGTACACCCTCGTTAGCAAGATCACTTCATGCGAGATGGCATCAGCACAGAGCAAGATGCTTTGGCATTTCTCGAGCACAGGCGACCGAAAGGTATGCAATCAGCGCTGATACCTTACGTTGCAAGGACTAACTTCGTGCTTCGATTGCTTTGTTGTAGGTATTTGTGTCAGTATCCATGATCCACGACAGCATGCATCGGCCCGCGAACCTGCACTGCAGTCTCCTTCCGCTGTCATGAAGTCCATCCGGCCAACTATAGCGGAGCGAGTTCCTTTCGGGAGCTTGCTTCATCATGCGCCCACTCGCTCAAGCTCGATGTGCAGCTTCCACGGCGTGCGCGGGCGTATAACAAACGGGGTGGGAGTCAAGTGGATGTGATCATTTTGTACAGGCAGCCAGCCGTCTTAGCATCGGCGGGTGAGACGAGTTAGTGAGGCGGATCTGCTCCACCTCTGCATGTTTGGGCTGTATCTTTTGCATGAGCTGTACCATACGAGGTCTCCTCGCAACGATTGTAGCGATGCGATTCACCGAGAAAGCGGCATAAAAAGCATACATGGACGCTATTTATCATCAGCTTGTTGTTGGTCTGGCACTTGCTTGTGCTTCCTCCCAGCGCTGAACCACGCGCGCGCCTTCTGACTGCAGCCCTCGCAGGCGTACCAAGGCTGCGCTTCCCGCCTGGCTGTCAAGGCGTCCGGCGCATTGGCTGGAGAGTCCTTTGGCGTCTCGAACAGGTGCGTGGTCGCTCGCCAAACCCCCGCAGCGGCGAATGTGCCCGCACAGGCGAGCAACCAGCGGCGCTGTCCGAGGTCGTGGCGCGGCAGTTTGGAGCGCTGGCAGAAAGAGACAAACCCTCAGTACTTAGTTGCTGCAACGCGGGCCATTGGTGGAGACCGAGACGCACCTCGTTGAGGAAGTAGGCGCCCACGCCCAGCAACGTGAAGGACCCGGTGAGGCGGCAGCTACGACAGTGGCGAATGCAGGTGAGATACGCAGCAGGGAAGCGCATTACTTTATGCGGGCTGCGTACCCGAGGCAGTCCTCCAGTTCGGGCGCTTCAGTCGAGTCGAACATCGAAAATGCCATTACATGTAAATATTACGATAGTGACATGGCTACATTGTGGTTTATAGTGAGTGCATGGGCTGCCTCTTTGAATAGCGTCTCTGTATTTTTAGTGGCGAACGTTGACTTGGCGTGCTTTCACCCTCTCATTCCTCCTCCTGTTGTTGGTCTAGGAATTGCACGGGGTTGGTTTAGAGCAGCCGTAGACGATGTGGACGTCCGTCACGCAAGAGCAGATCGACCAACTCGCACTTCAAGCCTTTCTGCCCGTGGTCCTGCTGCTTAACTACACACTACTGCTGTACCTCGCGATATTCTACTGGAAACGGCGTGGGGAGCGTCGAGTGATGCTGCTGCTCTTCGTCGGGGCTCTCGGCACAATCGCGATCATTCCTTTCGCTAGGCCGGATAAACATTTCGTGGAAGCAGTAAACGACATCTCGGAAGCTTCCTGCGTCTTGACGTTCTTGCTGCAGATCACCATCATCGGCTATGACCTCAACAAGAAGTTCAAAATGCGCTCCGTTATGTATCTCACGTATGTGGCGGAAGTGCTGATTCTGGCCGATCTGGCGTCGATCCTACTCTCCTGCGTCGTGACGTTCGCACCCCGCATTGTCTCGGAGAGCACGGGCCAATTGATCTCGAACTCCGCAGAGAACACCAATCTCGCCTTCATTTTCTTTTTCCGCTTCTACTACATTGGGATTTCGCGGGGATGGAGAAGTATCGTGCAAACGCGGAAGTTTGAAGTGTGTTGCTATGTGCTCTTCGCTACACACGAAATGCCTTTCGACGTGCTGTCCGCCGTCAGTGGACTCAGTTGGGAGTTTGCACAAGCTATTTGGCATCGAACAACTCTCACGGCGTGTCTTTTCGTTACAGCCCGTACCAAGATCAAGCGACTTTCAGGAGCTGTCTCCATGACCACGACTGGGCCTGGCCCTAGCCCTAGCTCCGCTTCCAGCGGTCGAGAACAATGGAACGGTGATCGTATCTCAAAAGGCTCGAAAGGAGTCGGCTTGCGACGCTTATTCGACGGGAAGGTGTCACCTCGCCTAGATTTTCTGTTGCGCAAGTCAGGAGGACGGCGCAGCTCGGGGCCTCAAACATGCGCTGTGGCACCGGTGAAGCAACTCAATGACCCGCAATGAATAGCTTTTCGAAATAAATTCACACTACTAAGAAGAAAAATCCTATCCGTGAAAACCTGAAGATCGTGACTTCCTCCCGAAATTATGATGTTTGGAAGAAACTCATGTATTTTTCTACGTACTGCTTGCGAGTCGCGCAAGTTGCGACCATGCAATTCCCTTTTCCGTCATCGGCTATGCTACGGGCTTAGCCTTGTACCACGTACAAGGACTGTGGATGCGGTGCACCATTGACCTTGCCTCGACATTTCACTCGAGACTTTCGAGTGCGAGCTCCAAGGAAAGACAATGTACAAACCACAGCAAGACCTGGGACGAAAAGCAAGGCTCAACCATTGAGCAAGCGTCTATCAGACTCAAGTACCAGACTATCATCAATCCATCCAAGCCCGTCGTCGCTTTGGGTTTCGGCACAACAGAAGTCGAGTCGGGTATAGCTTTGAGCTTCCTGGTTCGCTTTAATGGTCGCTGCGCTGTTTGTCAATTTCGGTCTCTTCCAGGACCTGATCTTCGAATGTTACCAGCGACGTCATGAATCAAGTGTGCGGTTGCTGCGTTCTCTCGCTTCGTTAGGCTTGTACCTGGCACGCATCCGAACAACGATCTTGTTACCGACTTGGTCGACATCTCTGATGCCTGCTCTGGTCTCAGCTATCTCCTACAGATCACTGTCATCACGCGTGACGTCAACAAGAAGTTTCAGATCGCGACGCTGGTGAGACTTGCGCGCGTGACACAGTTGCTAGTACTGCTAATTAACGTTATCGATATTGCACTGAATTCGACCTGGAGGGACATTATCACCGAGTATGTCTCGTTGGCGTCTTCCGATTCTACTTTTTAGCAATAGCTCGTGGTCCCGCGAAAGTGTGGGAGACACAGAAGTTTCTTTTACGTGCTGCTCGCAACGCATGCCGTTCCTTTTGCTTTTCTCGATAACTATACAAAACTGAGTTGGCACCCCGTACAAGTGCTTTGGATGCGGTGCACCATTGCCCTCTATCTTCTTCGACGATTCACGCGAGACTTTCTAGTGGTCGAACCAAACTATGTCTCAAACCAAAACGAGAGACAAACGCCTTGAGAATGGCCCCTCAACTAAAAACCTAGTTACTTCTCCCACGAGCAGCAACTGTCATCGATCCATCCTGCCCCATCGTCAAGATGGATTCCAGTACGCGGGGTGTTGAGCTTTGCTGTGCTCTAGCGTTCGATCCATCATCGAGTATATTTTACTTACTCTACATTGTAGGGTTTCGATTCTACTTTCTGGCAAAAGCTCGCGGATCCGCTAAAGTTTGGAGATCGCAGAAAGGATATTATTGCAACCGATGCGGTCCCCTTTCATATTCTTGACCGAGCCTGAACTGGCATGTTGAGCAAAGGGTTCTGGATGGGTATTTTACCTTTTGTCCATGATCCGCGCAAGACTTTCGAGCATGAATTCGCAGCTGGTCAAACACGCCACGGAAAAAATAAACCTTTCGAGCCCGGTCCGTAAAACAACGAGCGAAATAGGAAAGGTCAAATGATCAAAAGCCTGGTTAGCATGAACATAGGCATCGAGCTTACCTCTGTTCACGCTACTCCACGCTGAGGTGTGTCGTTCGAGTAAGAGAGTTCGGCCATAACAATAGCACCTCCTAGATTTTAAAATATTCGAGGGAGCGAACTCGGGACGCATTTTGCATGGGTTTGCTTCCCTACAAATTATCGGCATCGTGGCATTTGAAAATGTAGATCTTAGCTCTTGCATCATTCCCCTCGACGATCACCCAGCATAGCGCGGCTCTCATGAGCAAGGATTCTTGCCTGCTATTTGCCCTTGTTCCTGCTGTTGGTATTAACGAAGTGCACGCTATCAGATAGCCTTTTGCCTACGACATGCTTCGCTTCCTTTTCCCAATTACCATGATGCCAAGGATTATGGGACTAACGGATGAAGCTGAACGACTTGCGCTGCTAAGCTTGGCTATACGCATTCTCGTACCCGTGCTTGATCAGGAGACCATGCTACTACATATACATTTCTCCGATCTTCTGCAATTACTTTCTGTCCATAACCTGACGACCCTTTCGAGCCCTGGCCTGTAAGCATTACGCGCAAGGACACTCCACGACGGTCAGCGGGCCGACTCGTGGCTATCACAGGAGCGTGCATTGAAGTGGGGACCTGCTGGCTAGCAGCACCAGTGGCAGGCACGTCATTGACCGCACTCTATAGGTAATGCGCAGTCGCTGGAATAAGTTCGACAAGGTGCTACATGTAGAAGCCTCCAGTAAGCAATCTCCGCTTCTGGTTTGACGGGTTCTGCCAGTTGTCATCGGACTAGTGGTCGCGCTGGCGTTTGACAGTCTCCATTAGAAATGTATAATAAGTGGAGTAGCTCCCCAAGCAGCATGTTCCACCGCCCGGAAGAGATTGCCAACCCCTTGATTTGCGCAAGCTGCGAGCCAGCCAGGACTTCTGTCCTGACAAGACAAGATCGGTGTTAACGTCTCGGCAGCGGATGGGTTACCCGCATTGTATCCGCAAGTGCCAGTTGGCATCGCAGCGATTTAGGTTTTCATGCCAGCAAGCTGCGAAGTCAAGCGCTGCCGTACAAACGTTACTTGAGCTCGTGTGCATCTGGCTGCTCGCGGCGGTTTGTGGTGGTGATGTCGCACCAACAGCGAAATGCGCGGCGATTGGGGTCGGCAAAGGCGTCGTGGTTATCTGTCAACGCTGGGCCCATCTGGCCGCCTGTAACGCGTCGGCACGTACACTACCCCGCCTGCTGTCCACAGGCCCCTCACATTAGCTACGATGGTTCGCTCATGCTGAGAAAATAGCCCCCGCTGTGTCCAACAACAACACCTTGTGCACAAACTGTTGCCGCGGATGTTCTGCGGCGCGGCCGACACCCCTGCTCAGCGCTGGTGGGTACAGCGTACAGAATGTACTCTCACTTCCGACACCAGCTGTTTCGCACTTTTATGTCGGGTATTATATCTTGCAGGAATATACATGGGCTATAGCTGGATCGAGGTCACCTTCATCATGAGCTCCACTACGTCGTCGTCAGAATATTCTTCCTCTCTGTACCATTCTTCGTCCACTTCGTACTCCTTTTACGCTTGTCATGCTCCCCTTTACGATGGCGATGGCGTTCGTGAGAATGTCGGAGACGGCGTTTCGAGCGGTGCCTTACGCAAGCGAAAGGTTCGCTGCGCCAATTCTGCCAGCTGCGTCTGTATAAGCCCAGGAGTCTCAGAGTTCTTGCGAATGAGCGCGCGCTTGTTGTTGATGGTCATCCACTTGCCTATGCTTCTATCCGCGTAGGTCAAAAGCGAGTTTGGTTTCAAAACTCGCGCGCGCGCGAAAATACCCTGCTCAATACGGTATCATCTTGCTCAGGATATACATTATTTCTGAGAACTAATATAAACTATTGAACATAGTATTAGAGGTTATGTATTAATACCAGTGTCGGAAGCGAGAGTACATACTGTACTTCAGTCGATCTCTGCAGATTCTTCCTTGCCTTGCACCAGCCAGACGCCAGCGCGCCTATTTTGAAAGCCGGCGCGAGCAAAGCCTTCGTGCGCTCGAGAGCGTGTTTAACTCGGATGACCAAAAAGGGCCGCAGTTCAACTCCAGAGTCAGCATGCGATGCTCAAGCTGGCGCATGACGGGCCGGTGGCCGAGAAAGCTCGCGGCAGGCGATCGTTGAAGTGCGTGTGTGGGGTCATGTCGCGGCGAGCGCTGCTCGAAAACGGCGTTCCGTTTTCGGTTGAACATGTACCGGCATGGTCGCTACCATCACTAAATGTAGAACTCTCTCAAAAAGTAGAATCCTGAAGCAGAGTGAGGATGAAAAAAAAGAACCTGGACCTTGCCCCACCCGATGCTTGTCGAGCGTGGCATGGTTTCCATGGCGAGCTGTAGTACATGTGTGTTCCCAGCCACCACCGCGCTTCAAGGGCCTTGAATCAAGGCGGGATCCAGACGGGTGCGTTGCTCCCACACAGCTCGACAACAGCTACACATACCGGCCGGTGCTTCCGTTTCGAGTGCTGGTGTCTGGCGTGCGAGGCGTCCAGCGCAGCGACGGGTCAATGCGACCGGATCTCGTCTCTGGTCTTGCAAGTCGCCATCCTTGTCGCGTGGCGGCCAGCCAATACATGTAAGGGTTAAAACGTGTAGACGACCGGTCGATGTCGTCGCTTGACCATTTCGGAACTTGCTGTCAATTGCACAAGCTGCTTTTCGAGCTCTCCACCTCTCTCACTGCAAGATGCTGCCGCCTTCCTCCCCCACGAGCTCCGCCGTCGCCTTGAGCGACGTGCGCTCCAGCGTCGTAGCCACGCGCAAGGTCGCGGGCCACACCGACTACGCCATCCGCGTGCAGACCGACCGTTACGGCGGCGAGGACCTCGTGTACCGCCGCTTCTCAGCCTTCCTGCAGCTGCAGCAGCTCGCGCGCCGCCACTTCCAGGAGCACACCGTGTGCTGCGGCGGCGACAAGAGTTGCCTGCTCGCCTCCTGTCTCGAGCGTGTGTTCGTGGACACGGAGTTCCCCGTCATGCAGGGCCGCTTCCTTGGCAAGAACTCCAAGGGCGTCGTGCGCGAGCGCGTGCTGTTCCTCAACGCCTTCCTGCTGGAGCTCGAGGAGGCGCTGTGCAAGTGCCCGCCCGTGGTCATGACCCGCTGCGAGAAGCAGGGCTGCAAGATCACCAAGCTGCTCAAGAGCTTCTACGGCTGCCTCGACGTGCCGGCCAACGACTCCATGTAAACTGGTCACCCGAGATCAGCTTTGCATTCCTCCTCCACCTCGACGGAGCGATTTCCAGACACTTTATTTGTGTGCGTTTCCGCCCATGTGAGCCCAAGCGATGGCTCACGGCGCGACATTCGTCCATTGATCAGCTTGCAACCTGCGCAGCGACACTTCCGATCGAAGGAAGTGCTACGACAGCGCTGACGTTGCATCACTACTTATTAGGTCGGCAAACTCGAGAAGCGAGTGTAGATTACCACCCCATCACTACATGCACAGACATGTAGATATTTAACAATGAAAACAGAATTTGATGCCATTCACCACTCCACACGCCGTCCTCAATCCATTTCTTGCGCGCCGGCTCCTAACCGGACGTCGAGGTCAAAACCGTCGATGGAGGATCGGTCAAAGCCGAAGAGGTGCCGCTTGGAAAAGTGCAGTGATGGAGTTGGTGACGAAGGTTCGCGACGCAGAGCACTGGGCGCAAATGCTCGAGAGCAGCGATAAGAAGCTAGTCGGTACGGCGTTTTTGATTGCTGGGAGATAGATAGCATGTGCCTGACGATGCCGGTGCAGTTGTCGATGTGCATAAGGACTGGTGCGGCCCCTGCAAGATCGTGGAGCCAACGTACAAGCGCTTGAGTACCGACATCGACCACGCGGAGCGCCGACTCATGTTCGCAACGGTAGCAACCGAGTGTGTACTTGCTATTGATTCACTTGCACTAACTTTCTGTGTGCGAAGTTGAGTGTCAACCTTCACGTCGACGGCGTGGAGGACACGGGGGGCTGCAAGCCTCGATTCCTGTTTTTCAAGGTTTGGAAGTGGATTGCATGCGGCACTTTGCGAGTAACAAGTGACGCGAACATTCTGTTGCAGGACCGCAAGCATATTGCAGATGTGGATGGTGCAAACGCGCCACAACTGGAGCAGTTGGTCAAGCAACACGTGCCACCGCTTGGTAATGACGACGAAGAGACCTAGGCACTCTCCATCGGGATGGACAGCAGAAGCATGGCAAGTGCAATCTAAAAGGTAGCTTTTTTTCTCTATTCATGATGTTCCATTCAACGAAAAAGCTGTCTTCTCTGGGCAAAAGGGTGTTGCTTGTATCAGCTCTTGCATCTCAAGCTGCACCAAGAGACACCAGAGGCGGGCTTTGAAGAAGATATCAATACAGAGTTAGACGAAGGCTCGTAAGGGATTCTCAGACTGCAGTGGCATCGATATACTTGTCGCCGTCTGCAAAACTTAGGTAGAGGAGTCGGTCGAAGATGGCGGGAAGACGAATCCTGCCTCTTCCAGTCGCCCAACTCGGCAGCGCTTGCATGTGTCCCTGTTCCAACGTTAGTTCATCGATGCTTGATCGCTGCAGGCTAGCCGAAGCAAGCGAACCTGTACGAGAAGTTCTGAGACTCGGGCATGTACGAGGTCAGTGCTGCAACATACACAACTATCCCACTCTAAAAACTGTACGTGGTTGCCTGAGCATACGGTGATGCAAGTGAGTGTACAGCCAAAGATGAAGATACAGAATCGCGAACACGGCACCGCTTACCGCAATTGGTGCACTTCCAGTCCCCCTGCACAGCAGAGCTCATACTCGTTACAACACTTTCCCCAAATTTGAGACTTCGTGAACGACACAAGGCACAATGACAGGTTACCGGCCACCAATCCATGTGTGGAGCTATTTTCTTGGGTGCCAGGGACGTCTTCAACTGTATACCAAATGTCATCAGTCTTAATTCCAGCAAATGGTTAGTCTACTTGCCATTTGGAGGAGCTCGGTGGTATCCGTCGTTTGGCGAGGATAAAACGTAGGCGTGTTTGCTGAAAGACCAAAATTCTGGCTGTAGTCCAGAACTTCGGAGGAGGCCTCCCGCGTGTAAGCTTTGGCAGGAACTTCCTTTCCCTCAAGCGGGGCGAAATCGCTGAATAAATTCATGAAAGTCACAGCCGTCAGCTCCTCCACTTGCAAACAAACGTTAGAAACCATTGAGCCATCACTGGGGAAGTCTGGAGAGCGGTATAATCGGCAGCCCGTAGTACTTCTTGAATGTCCGCACCGGTGGTTCCTCCACTTTTACTGCTTTTTCATTCTTCTCAGCTAGATGCGCATCAAACCCTGGCAGGTTCCGTTTGCTCGCTTCGGCATAAGAGAGCTTCCTCGAGGGTTCAGCAGTTTCTTGCCTTGTGGCAGCCATCTCCGTAGCCAGCACTGAGAGTTCTTCCGGCGTAATGCTCCAGATAGTGCGTTCAAGTTGCGTTGAGCTCTTCTTGGGGCCGAGCTCCGTCGGTTTAGGGGGCGGGGGGGTCGTCAACGACAGCGTCGGAAAAGCTTGCGGCTCGAAATCATCTGCGCCCCGGAAGAAGCTAGTAGTCTGCTTCTCCGTGTCGAGATCTTCACCGCTTCCTGTTTGACCCAAATGGGGCGGAAAGGACTGGAGATAGTGGTGCTGAGCGGCCTCCATCGGCTGGCGCGACGCGCAGGCGTCCGACGGAGGGAGCGGCGGCAGAGGCGGGAACGTGGGCGGAGGAGGGAA